>JAECMU010004896.1:2236-13453 GCA_016106625.1 Dracogyra subfuscus | reverse complement strand
CGAAGGCAGGCACGCACGCAATAAAAACACCAACTAGACAATGGGTCCGTCGAGGAGATTAGACCCTACGACCCATACACCTCAGGTACGTGGTCTCCCGTCTGAGATAAATCCGAAGACAAACGCGAAATACTGCCCACCAGGCTAAGTGGGGAATTGTTAGGCTGCTATACTGATTTTCTCCCTCGTTAATCACTATTAGTGGTATCTGTCCTGGACGGGTCGGTACAAGTCGGACACCATGCTCAAGGCGAACATGCCTGGATCCTAATTGGATGTGGACATGCTAAAAGAACATCCATCCATCACTGTTAGCAGTCACGTCTGTCGTGGAAAGAAAGCCAAGACATTTCTTCATTCACGTATTGGATACTGTGTAAAGCCACCCCGCCAAAATAGTTTCACTAACAGTGGTAAAATGCTACCTTGATGTGCCGTCGGCCTAGGATCGATCAACGTCGGTTGACCCATTAGAGTATTTCCAACCAGTGCACTACGACTGGTACATCGAAAACCCATGATATGTGCCATCCTGTCTGTGTGTCATCAAATAACTCATTATTAATAAATCAGTGTGCTCTAGTTGTGTCATTAAACAGAACCAAATTTAAGTTTAACTTCGGCGTTAATCCCTGTCCTCTGTGCTGGACAGAGTGCTTAAACCTTAAATAAATATAAACATAGCAAAGCACAAAATTAAAAACAAAAACAAAAAACAAACTCGTGGTTCGCACTGTCTTGAAGAAATTTAGCAATTTTACTTCCGTGTTCCGGGACAAATGCTATGTTCCGAATGCCTCAGCCGAGATTTGCCGATTATTGACGAGCGTAATAGCTTCGTTTTGAGAACTGCAAACAATAAAACGACACGGAATCACTTAGATTTTGAACTTTTTGCAAGCACATGTTCAAATTTAAACATGCTTAGTGAAAAGTATGTTTTTAACATAATGTGGTGTCGAAAGTATGCGTGGATCAAATATAGTAAGGGCGTGTTAAAGACCATGTGTTCTTGTTGTCGCAAGGATATTAACATTGGCGCCATGGGCGAGAGTACAATCAAATCGCACAAAAACAGCGAAAAACACAGAAAAAACATAGTTCGAAAAGGCTGATTAAGGTTTGTATTTATGGTCGTTGAAAACATAAGATAGGTCCTTGAAAAGTGCTTGAATTGTATGGGTCCTTGCCTGTATGAACAATAAAACTAACAAAAACCCAAAACAAACAAACAAACAAACAAACAAACAAACAAACAACAACAACAACAACAAAGAAACAAAACCCAAAAAGCGTCAAGAATGAAGAATACTATTAATAAAGGGACTACTAGTATCATACGTTTTCATCCATTATAATATGTGTTGTACTAACAGAGCCTTTTTGGCGACTAAAATTACATAAATACATTTTGGTGTTTACAATACCTACGTCCAACGTTATTTGTGCATACTAAATTATTGGAAGGATAAATCCAATTTGGGCCTCTACAAACAATAGGGTTTTAAAATTCAGATGCTCATATATTAAACACGAAAATATCTCTAATATGTAATTATTTTAAAAAGTCCACGCATATCGTACACGTTGCAATAATAGAAAACGAAGGATACCTTTAACACAGTGTTGACGTATATTTAAACCGAAACATTCCTTTCATGCTTTGTTTCTGTTGCTACTGTCGAGACTCAATTACAACCACACAATCAATAACAAATTTAAAACACACCAACAAAAACGTGAAACATTCTTGGGATAATTTTCGTTCTGACGAATTGAAAAGTTATCGAAGGAATGTAGGTTTTTTGTTGTTCTGTTTTAGCTATTGATTGAATATCGTATATACCGGTAAGACTAAAATAACACATCTAATTCTGGAAGATTCATTTTCCTAGGGGGAAAATTTAAATTGTGAAAACATATTTGGTATTCATAATGTTGATGTTTCTAATAACCCATATACCTAGAAACACACTGAGATCAAACGTTTTCTTCGGTAGAGCTAATTTGAGAAAGTACACGTTGTTATACGATTGTTTGAAAGGTAACCGTCGGCAGATCTTCATGTTATTAACGTGATGGTAGCGTTGTGTTTCGTTTCTCTATTCAAAATTCTTGTAGGTTTAAAGTAAGTATACGTGGACCGGTAATAGGATTTAGTGTGAAGCGGGGCATTTACCCCCTGGCGTCGGCTTTGGGATCGCCAAATTCACAAGTTATTTATTTTATTAACAGTTTCAGACATCAAAGCATGAGCATGCTTGTAAAAATTTAAAGTCCAAACTCCATTATGTTTGCATTTACCATAGTTTGACATTAAATACCCGATGTATTGTTCGTGCTGGGGTTTCGTTAAACTCTATTATATTCTGGTATTGTATATTCTATGAAAGTCCAAACTTTAATACAGTTTTTAACTTTTTCTACATCTTATTTGTATGAGCAAAGACTTTATTTAAAGGGAGATTCCTGAGTTTGCAGCATTGTAAGATGTTTCCGACTAACAAAATATCTCTACGATTAAGCTTTTATATTAAATATATTTTCTTGTTTAGAATATCAATGTCTGTACATTCAATGTGTTTCTGGTCGTCTTAATATTTGTAAGAAGCCCAAACTGGATTTCGTCTTCAAATAATTTCGTACGTACGAATTTCTTTTTTTTCTTTTTTTTTTTTTGAAATAAAATGAAAATAAACCTAGTACAAATATTAAAACGATCAGAAACACGTTTAATATAGAACCACTAATATTCTAAACAAGAAAATTTATTGAATATGCAAGTTTAACCGTAGACATATTTTATTAGTCTATAACATCTTAAAATAGTGCAGCAAACTCAGGAAATTACCCTTTAAGCTTTGAGTTGAAACTATAATAAACACAGAGGCAGATATTTGTGGTGAATATGGTGAGAGACGGTACCCTGTTGGAATCTATCGAATGGCTCAGGAGCCTGCCCCAGGACGGACAACTGTGTAAATCTCAAACAGTTTTTTTTTTTTTTTTTTTACTCCCCTACTTGGCTGTGGATACGTAAATCCAAACAGCAAATTGTATAGCTTTCAAAGTTGTATCTCATTAACATAAAAGTCCAATGTACATGTACAATCAATGAGACTCATTCAGTAATTGCAATGTAACACGATATCTCAAATAGCATGTAAAAATAACTATTGTTTCCAACGTAATCTACAGACTTCCAGTATTTATGCCCCTGCGCGTGCTGTAACCTCATCGTGGTGCAGGGGTGTAACATTCTCTTTGAGAATGGCCAATACAGCACAACTTGAAATTTTTAGTAAAACTCGGTGTCCGTAAAATTTTGTGATATTCGTATTTGTATTTTTTGCACGGTCCTTTACACTGTGTTTTGTCTTGATCTTGAATTTTTATATTTGTTGCCATAGTTTGACACCCAATGGCCGATGTATTTTTCGTGCTGGGGTGTCGTTAAACATTCATTCATTGTATTTTTATATTGATGTTGATCATCGCTTTGTTTGTTTGCATTTACCATAGTTTGACACCCAATAGCCGATGTATTTTTCGTACTGGGGTGTCGTTAAACATTCATTCATTCATTCATTCATTCCAGTATTTATGCTGTCAGAACAGAACTATCAAGGTCATGTTTAGCCGGTGTAGTGGGGTGATGGTGGTGGTGGTTGTGGTGTGTGTGTGTGTGTGTGTGGTATGTGTACGTGTGTGCGTGCGTGTGTATATGTGCGTGTACGTGTGTGTTTGTGTGTGTGTGTGTGTGGAACACAAGGGTCAGTTGCAGTCCCATACTAATATGAATGAATGAATGAATGAATGAATGAATGTTTAACGACACCCCTCCCAGACACCTCTTCAGTTTAAAAGTGGATTTAAAAAAAAAAGCTTCATTGTGCCTTTTAAGGTTTAAGATTTCCCTTTTCCACCTACCAGGGCCCCATTTGACAACTTTGCGCTAAGATCATCTTAAACCCTTTATACTCCATGCTCTTAAGATGATCTTAGCACTAAGGTCGCTTTGTAAAACGAGACATTGTAGACGATTCCATGCCATAACACCCGATACTTGTTTTAGTGCTCGCCAGGTTATTTTGGAGTACATTTGGCAGAGCTATCTATGAATATGCTTCAAAGTGTATGTTATCAAGGCTAAAGAAAAAAAGGGTAATTATCCCCATCTATTTATTATTACGTCATTCATTGCATGCCTATGGACACGTGCAGTCACAATCAATACCATACGCCGTTAGCGAACTTATTATGTCAGATACTTAGCATTTTTATGATTGTATGGCAGATACCGGCCTCGGTGGCGCAGTGGTTAAGCCATCGGACTGTCAGGCTGGTAGATGCAGGGTTCGCAGCCCGGTACCGGCTCCCACCCAGAGCGAGTTCTTAATGGGTCAATTTGTAGGTGTAAGGCCACTACACCCTCTTCTCTCTCACTAACCACTGTCCTGGACAGACATCCCAGATAGATGTGGTGTGTGCCCAAATGAAATGTATAGCAGATGAGGTTTTGTTGATGGTTAAGGGAACTTAAACGGACATACCCTAGTTTCAGTTCATGAAAATTAACATTAAGTTTAGTTTAATTTACAAACCTGAAACACATTTTTATAAAGTTACAATTGAGTGAAACATCTTTGACTTTGACTTTGAAATGGTGAAATACCCTCTAAAATAGGATAAAACTAGACTACATAACTGTTACTTCTCAGAGGCACGTGCCTTTTTAACAATATGAGAAATGCATTTTGTGATATTAAAAAAACATCAGGATGACCAAAAACACTTCGAATGTACGGAAATGGATACTTTAAGTAAAGTATAATTTCAGTTATAAAAAAACGCCTCTAATAGTCAAAACTATGTCTTAGTGTTTAAAAACTAGGGTATGTCCCTTTAAGCTCCGTAGCGTAGTGACGTCACTGGTTTAGCCAACTGAATCCAGCCCATATAATGATGTTGACGGAACACTGATATAATATTACTGTTTAATATTACCAGGGCTCCGTTCAGCCACACTGAGCAGGAAAAACAAAACAACGTCCGCTTGACTGGTTTATGCACTTCACGTTAAACCAAATGGCCACGTCGGGAACCAATCAAATAGTTCTCGAACATTAGCAAAACGTTCGCTGACAGTACTTAGGTCTGATATTGATAGTCCAATCTTGATTGATCGATTTCGAGTTATAAAAGGTACACATATCAGTTCTCACGATTCCACAACAGAAGAGAAGAAAGTAAACGTTATTTACATTGCAAGGACAAACGCACACAACTAGGTGTTGAATATTCATTATGTGAGAGCGTCGAGGGAAAGAAGGAATATACAGCACGTCAGCACATTTTAAACTGCAGCTGTTTGGTGTTTAACATATTGTAACTCCGACATTTTGTCGATAGCGATCAAGAGAGGAAACCCGCTTCTGTTTATTGATAAAGCAACAAGGAATTTTGCATTCGTATTGTTTTTTTTATAGACAGATTGCGTACCACGGTTTTTGATATACCTGTCATGAGGCACTGGTTATGGAACAAAAACGTAACTTAACTGAGGGCGATCGACCCGGCAACCCATTGTACCTCAGGCAAATGATTTTCCACTGAGTCATACACAATTTCTTAGTATTTTAGTAACAAAGCGTTGGACTGAGGAGCGACTGGTCATAGGATCGAGTCGCTTAGAAGACAGTTCATTTGTTTTTCTCGTAACAACTGGTATTTAAAAATATGTGGAAAAGAAAGAAAGACATGTTCTATTTAGCGACGCTCTCAACACATTTTATTTACCGTTATATGGCGTCAGACATATGGTTAAGGACCACACAGAAAAAATATGTGGAATGTGCTGTCTTGTCTGTGTAAAGGTAACCATGCATCATTAGCGAGTTTCGTCTTTCATTCTAAGGACAATGTATCGCATTTACCATACTATTTTAGACACAGGTGTACGAGAAAACAAATTGCGTGAACGAAATATGGGTTACCCAACATAAAATTTCGTGAAACCCGGCATGACCACGTAAATGATGAATTAAATTTAATATGCGACTGAAATATCGGTTACGCAAAACTTGACCCGCGCAAACTATGCGCGAACTAAACGATCGTTCTCGTAATTTCCAGAGGCCTGAGACATATGACAGTCACAGAGTAAACATCTCGATTCCAAATACAAAACAACCACCACAACTAGCTATAGCCATTGAGTAGTAACTCTCACTGTTCATCTCCACATCCCAGTCCTTGTCTCTACAGCCCCCAGACAGGTGCTATCTGTACCACACACATGCACTTCTCCATCAGCTTTATCTGTGGGCTTAGTCTGACCACTGAATAACAATATACATGTATATCACTGACCTCACATTTAGTATAGTCTAGTCCACTCCCCACCCCGCCCACCCCATACCAGTTGCCTGCATCTTTCAACGCCTAGGCATTTCTGGCTACCATTACATGTTGGTGGACTACCACATTTAAAATAACTGGTAGCTATAGGGCTACCATTAAAATGTAAACTATTTTCAACTCTTGTAGTATTCATAATGTTAAGTATAGTGCCCGCCTGATGCGCGGTCGGTCTAGGATCGATCCCCGTCAGCTAACCACTGGGTTTTTTTCTCGACATAACCATATGTCCGACACCGATATAACCGTAATTATAATGTGTTGAGTGCGTCGTTAAACAAACTAAAAAAAAAAATCATAACGTTAAAGCCTGGTTCCCCATAAAATATGTAGCAATAAACAACTGACGCAGACCGACATAGACAGAGTGTTTTTTCCCGTTACACCTGTAATATTAAAATATTTCGTATGTGCTGTCATGTCTAAAAATTGTTTAGTAACTTTTATGAGTAGCCACGTAGTAATAGCGGTTTTTTTTTTAAATCACATTCCACGTTCTGTAATTATATAGCAGCTAGGGAATAAACTATTTTCAAACTATTTTGGGGTGTTGTGAAACAAGCATGTAGATCTTTATTACTCTCAAGGCCGCCAACTAATGGCATCAGAGAAAGAAAAAAACTGGCCCTTCATCATATTTCGCCAAACAAGAAGAACAAACATTTGTCAAACACATTGTGTTAACTTGACGTTTTATCAATTCATACTATTGACGTCGTTATTTTTCTATTCAAATTCATTTGATGATTTTTTTTATTTTTTTTTATGCTTTCGCTTCTGTTTGTGTTTCTACTGATCTAAGCAAATATAATCAATTCCACTTTAACGGCAACACAATTAATATAGTGGAAATCCATTTTCTGGGAAATTGTAATGTTATTTTTGTAGCACCCCGCATGTTTCAAGCGCCGTATTACCTGACAGACTGGTATTAATTGAAATCAAATTAAATAATTTACTGGCTGGTTAAAGCAAGTTTTAAAGACATAATGTCGTGTTACATACCTCACTAGTGATATGAATGACAGTATTAAATAGTAGTCAGCGGGCAGCATAGCCCAGTGGTACAGTACCCGCCTGATGCGCGGTCGGTCTAGGATCGATCCCCGTCAGCTAACCACTGGGTTTTTTCTCGACATAACCATATGCCCGACGCCGATTTAACCGTAATTCTAATGTGTTGAGTGTGTCGTTAAAACAACAACAACAAAAAAAACAAAAAAAAAACAAGTATTAAATAGTCAAGTTAAGAGTTGGGAGTTGGGTAGGGTTGAGGGGGGAGGGGGGAGACGGGACGTAGCCCAATGGTAAAACACTTGCCTGATGTATGGTCGGTCGTTGGCCCATTGGACTATTTTTCGTTGCAGGCAGAGCACTGAGACTGATATGTCTAAGGCCGTGGTATGTGCTATCATACCTGTGGGATAGTACATATAAAAGATACCTTTAAGGTAATGGCAAAATGTAGCGGGTTTTCTCTCTAAGACCAGATGTCAAAATTAATAAATGTTTGAAATCCAATAGCTGATGATTAATAAATCAATGTGCTTTTGAAGTGCGACATCGGGTAAATTCAAAGGAGGCTGCCGGTAGTAAACATCAAATGAGGAGAAGTGGTCAGAACAACAACACAAAAGACATTTTAATTTGAGTTAGATTTGGGAGCACATCAAACTTTATTGCAGTGAAATTCTATTTGGAATAGCGTTCAATATACAGATAATATCAGGCGCGGATCCGGAGGTGGGAGTCGAGAGGGTCTGCACCCCCCACCCTCCCTGCTCGTGACCAACGATTATAAGGTTTTGATGCGCGACTGGCAGGGTAAGCTGAAGACTGGACCCCTCTCCTCCCTGCTAAAATTCCTGGATCCGCACCTGAATATGCCTTTTAAAGTGAAGTTTCCAACCGAGAGTTTTTAATTTTATAACCACACGCGTATTAATTTCAAGCACGCTGTTCCCTGGTACACTTCTAGTGGTTAGTGAGAGACCGTACACCCCGTCGATGGGCCTATTGGGCTATTTCTTGTTGCAGCCAGTGGACCACGACTGGTATATTAAAGGTCGTGGTATGTGCCATCCTGTCTGTGGGATGGTGCATATGAACGATCCCTTGCTGCATTAGGTAAAATGTAGCGGGTTTCCTGTGATGACTACGAGTCAGAATTAACAAATGTTTGACATCCAATAGCCGATGAGTAATTAATCAATGTGCTCTTGTGGTATCGTTAAACAAAACAAAATTATTTTTGTTTGTCCTTACACCTCCGCAGTAAGCTCTTAAATCTCAGGATCTCTGGCAGTTAACAACGTCAGTGTTTTTAATTTTCCACATCATTTTTATTTTGCGTGTGAGTTTTGTTTTCTCTATCACTTTCCTTAATTAACTTTTTTTTTGGACAAATTAAACTCCCCTTTTACACACTAACCGGAAACATGTCTCAGAAAATGTCAAGTAGGTTAGTCTTCCACAACATTTTGTTTTGTTTTGCTGTGACTATTTTCTTAATTGCCATAGTGGCTTTGTCGGGTGAATCTCATACTAAGACGTGAACCCATCACCTCTGAAACAAAAAGAGAAACGATATCGAATTGTATATTCTTTGAAATTTATATAAAGTGGCCAGTAGTAATGAAATTGTCATAATACTCCTGGACATCTTAAATGGTTTCGTGGAGCACAAACTAGTGTCTTTAACGCCAAATGACTTAAAGGCATATTGTCACAGACCACTGACCTATTTAATGGTCTAACAAAGTATGACCTAAACAAAAATAACTATACTCCATTTATGAATGACATTTTGTAAAAACATAATTGAATTATGCCGATAACTAGATTTGATTTCCAACAATTAATGTAATTTTTATTTATTATCCATAAAAAGGTCCTTAAATCCGTAACAGTATTATATGCCTTTAATAACTATTCTGCGGACGATTGCTAACAAACGTCAGTTATCTTGTTACACATACAGGTACCCCAAATATTACCAAAACGTAGATTACAATTATGGTGCTGCCATTTTAACACAAACAATTCGACAATAATATCAGATGGTGCTGGAGTATGCCCAGTAAGGTTTTTATCGTAAAGATCTTACCCTGAGGAAAGACGAAGACATAATTCATCTGCTAAGTTCCTCGAAGTGTCTGAAGGTTTATTAATATCTCAACAGGGCTAAATATAAACGAGCAGACATCGACATTTTGACGCTGGCGTAGACCAAACCAAGGGAGTAAATTCGTACGTGGGGACTAACTAACGATCAGCAGCTAACACACCAGAGAGTGCTTGCAATGACCTGAAGAGTTTATCGCCACAAGTTATTGGACAGTTAATCCTGTTTGTAACATATAGATCACGGTGATATATAGGTTTGTCAAGAACCATTAGATAATGTAGTCGACAAGACAAGGTTATTCCAGAAACCATCCCTTGAGAGTGGAAAGAGAAATTGTAGACCCGTCTGAGTTGCTGTTTCATGGATACTAGATTTCAGAAATCGTTGAATGCAAATTAATAATATTCAGTTTTTAGTATCCTACCGGTCCACTCAGAGGGGACTTCTGTCCGTTTGTCTGTCTGTTTATCTGTCGTCTGTTTGTCTGTGTATGTCCGTTTGTCCCACATATAGTTTTCCGTACCTTGTTTTTCGTAAAACAATTCCAGATATTGAGCTGAAATTGTCAAAGTTTCGGCCAATCTGTAATTTGTATATAGCTTTATTATGTATTGTTACAGATCAAGTTTGACTTTTATGACAATTTACCAATTTTTCAGAGTTGTGGCCCTTGAACTTAGGAGATATGAAAATTAGTTTACTGGACTTTTGTTTTTTGCAGTGCCTGAAGATATTGAGATGAAATTTTATATGTAGTTTTATCATGTACTGTTGCAGACCAAGTTTGACTTTCATGGTGATTTATCAATTTTTCACAGCGTTAGAAGATACTAAAATTCGTTGGGCCCGGTAAGGGAGATGCATTGCTTTATTAATACTATCAGAATGTGTGTTTTATTTTAAAGCTGTTGGATGCTAAAATTAAATTTAATTCCCCTTTCCGCTTTCACGGCTTGGAAAAATCATGACGAAACGTGAATAGCGGTACATTTTCTCACGTTCCTGGCTACCACAAACTATACATTAAGTATTTTCACATTACACGTGTATGCTATTAAGTATTTCAATATTTACGCGTTAGTCCTGTACATAGTATCCTTTTAAACAGTTTGACATTATGTATGCACGTACGTTTATTTTACTAACGGAAGTGGTGCCGAGATGAACCCAGATTGCGTTCTGGACTTGTTACAGAGATCTACCGGCCAGATCTAAACACGGAAACCCATTCTCGTCTTTATACACGCACCGATGTCTGACATTTCGCAACATGGCGTAAACACGCTACAATGAGATGGGCATTCCGCTGGTATTATTACAAGTTCATTCAGACACCGCGGCACACGCCACCATGAGGCGGGAGGTGGCTCAGTCGTAGAGCGCTCGCCTGAGGTGGTTATGTGTTATAGGATCTGTGGTTTTGGATTTCCAGTAAACCGTCCCAACCACTGATTCCATTATGGTACATCAAAGGGCGTGGTAGGTATTGAAGTGTTTTATAGAAAAGTACAAATAAAAGACCACTTTTTGGTGGTTTTGGTAGGAGTAGACTGTATGATGAAAGAAAACACTTTCTCTGACCCCACCACCCCATCCGTCTCTGTCTCTCTGTCTCTGTCTCTCTGTCTCTGTCTCTCTCTCTCTCTCTCTCTCTCTCTCTCTCTCTCTCT
>JAECMU010004894.1:0-11308 GCA_016106625.1 Dracogyra subfuscus | reverse complement strand
CAGGGTGTGACTGTTAGAATGTGTGTTTCAGGGTGTGACTGTTACAATATGTGACTGTTACAATGTGTTTTTCAGGGTGTGACTGTTACAGTGTGTTTCAGGGTGTGAATGTTACAGTGTGTGTTTCAGGGTGTGACTGTTACAATGTGTGTTTCAGGGTGTCTTGGAGCGATTCGATGACCTGGTCTTCTCGTGTGGCAGTGGTGGAACAGCAGCTGGTCTGGCCATCGGAAACTACCTGACGGGATCCAAACTAAGGTAGACCATCTCCCATGGGAGAAATCTCCTCTCATTTACTAGCTATTTCTTGTTTCACGTCACACTCAACTCAAGCTGTGATGTGTCTAGAACAATACACTGCTGCCTATTATAGTGTGGCCTGTAAAATATGACCTGTTAATCCAGTCTATTGATATACTGCTTTAAATATTGGCATAATATGGTAGGATGTATATTTGTTACTTTCAGGATCCACGGTGTTGCTGTAAGTGATGATGCTGCTTACTTTCATGACCATGTCAATGAAATGTTGTCTGCCCTGGGTCTGGTAGACGTGAAGTCAGAAGACATTGTAGATTTTGTGGAAGGTTATAAAGGCAAAGGATATGGTATTTCATCGCCAAAGGAACTTGGTGAGTAGGTTCAGTCTGGAGTGTGATCGTTCTGCCAGATGAACTATGATTGTGGTATGTACTGTCCTGTCTAAGGAACTTGGTGAGTAGGTTCGGTGTGGAGTGTGATCATTCAGCCAGATGAAATATGATTGTGGTATGTGCTGTCCTGTCTGAGGAACTTGGTGAGTAGGTTAGGTGTGGAGTGTGATTGTTCTGCCAGATGAAATATGATTGTGGTATGTGCTGTCCTGTCTCTGTCTTAGGAACTTGGTGAGTAGGTTCGGTGTGGAGTGTGATCGTTCAGCCAGATGAAATATGATTGTGGTATGTGCTGTCCTGTCTGAGGAACTTGGTGAGTAGGTTAGGTGTGGAGTGTGATCATTCTGCCAGATGAACTATGATTGTGGTATGTGCTGTCCTGTCTGTGGAACTTGGTAAGTAGTTTCGGTGTTGAGTATTGGACATCAAACATTTGGTAATTTGTCATAATATTATAGTCTTAGAAAGAGGACCCACCACAATTTTCCATTAGTAGCAAGGGATGTTTTATGTACACCATCCCAAAGGCAAGATAGCACATACCACAGCATTTGATATACCAGTCATGGTGAACTGGTTGGAACGATAAATAGCCCCAATAGGACAACCGACGGGAATTAATGTCAGACCGACTGCACAGCAAGTGAGTGCTTTATGACTGGGCTATGTCCCGCCCCCGACATGAAGAAGAGGTCTTCTAAAGTAGTAGAATGTTATCGGAGATGTGTGGCTTGTGGGATTGATCACTTTTGGCAGGGCTTCTAGAATTTTATAAAAGTTCACTAGCCATGGGATCAGTGATTTTTAAAATGTACTAGCCATGACTAAATATTCACTAGCCCTACTTTAAATAAATACAATTTTACTAATAGTAATAATCACCTAAGGAGGGAGATTGAGCTTAAAAGTCCTTAGATTAGGATGGAAAGATGGGGCAGGATATTCATATTTACAAAGTATGTAAATGCTGCATTTGACAAGGGTTTTTTCCACTAGCCATTGGGCTAGTTATAGTAGTTCTTTACTAGCCCAACACTGAATATCACTAGCCATGGGAGTGGATTACCATAATCTAGAAGCCCTACTTTTGGTGCACCTACAGTTTCCCCCATTCCAACCAATGCCTTATGACTTGTACATAAGAAGCTGTGATATGTACTGCCCTGTTTTGGAAAAGAGTCTAAAAGACATCATAGTTACTACAGTATTCTATGTAGTGCAAGCAGGTTTTCTTTCTTCCTTCCAGACATAATGCCAAAATAACCATAATTATATTAGACCCAGGGATGAGGGAAAACAAAAATGTCAGTTTGTCCCATATGATCATTAAACGCCTCTGGAGGGTAGAAAAAACACAAAGACATATACCGGGTAATACTATGTTACTTGTATAAACTGTTACATTTAAAAGGTTATATTTGCCAAATACTGTAAAACATTTAATATTTATCATGGCAGCATTTATATATTTTATCTTGAATCATGAATGTGGAACAATACACATCAAAACATGAAAGAAAGAAAAACATTGTCTGATCACACTGGCAAAAAAAACAAAAACATTGTGTACATTTAACATAATGGAATAATTAAAGAAAAGGAATACAAATTATGAATTTTAACTTTCATGTATGTATATAAAGTACGAGTACACAGTACTGAGACCAGAAGATTAATAATAGACTCTAATTTAGACAAAATAGCTAAAGTTTAAAATGTCCTTTCTTCATTCTTTTTCTTTCTTTAAACAAGTATTTCTTTTGTTTGTAAGTGTAAAAACCAACTACAGCAACCTTTTTAACAATTACTCAAGTTTGGCCAGATGAAGGAAAAGCAATGTACCGGTACCCAAGAATATCAGTCCATATATATATATCTACCCCAAATCCCAACCAAATGTTCTGAATGTCCACAATTATGGTAATATTTGGTAAATAACTGGCAGTTAACACTGTAAATTATTGAGGTTGACATTGTAGCATATAGTACATGATTGTCAGTTGACATGGTAACATGTAGTAAATGATTGTCAATTGACATGGTAACATGTAGCAAATGATTGTCAGTTGACATGGTAACATGTACTAATTGACTGCCTGGTCATATGGTAAAATATCATAAATGATTACTGTAAACCGTGAAAAACATTGTATGCATATACATTTTGCGTCATTCGTGTCCAACCTTATGTTGCGAAATTAATACACACGCACTATTTTCCAGTTTGAAGTGTCCTTAAAGTGATGTCTCGATTTTTCTAGTAAACCATAAAGGAAAACAGACACAGCCTATACACGAGCTCTCCTTGATGGCGACTAATCGTTAATTGTTTTATGTAACTTCAATCGATGGCGACAAATTGTTTATTGTTTTATCATCCAAAAGGTGTTAACAGTTAACATCTGAAGCTGTGAATTGTGATTCTAATACAGGTGAGGTGGTAGGGCCTAATCCCCTCTATTGCTTGATGTAAGATAACAGAATATTGATTTACAGACAGTAACTTTATAACAATTACAGTGAGCTGTCTTTATCCACTTTTTTTAGCTGTCAATGGTCGTTTGCAAAGTTTACACGTCGCTAACATGCGCAACGGGATACATTCGCGAATAAAACATGTCGCAATATTAATATGGTTTACAGTATCACTTGACATGGTAACATGTAGTAAACGATTACCTGGTGACATGGTAATGTAGTAAATGATTACTGGCTAACATTGTAACATATAACTCGATATAACGCCAAAATCCCGTAGGTACCACAGTAGGCGGTAAATCGAGGTTATACTGTACATGTAGTAAATAATTATGATTTGAAATGATAACATTTACTAAATGATTGCCTGTTGATGTGGATTGTCTGTTGTTTATTTCTTCTCTGTTTATTGTAGATTTTATCACTGAAATCAGCCGTAAGACAGGTATCGTTCTTGACCCAGTTTACACTGGAAAGGGAGCTTATGGAATGTGGCATGAACTGAAGCGAAATCCAGACCGATTTCACGGAAAAAGAATTATTTTCTTACATACAGGTTTGTTAAATTTGACCCACATATTCAGAGCTTGAACTTAACAATGGTAATTGTACGGATGGCAATTGCCATTGTTGAGATATACATTGTTATAAGTCAGGAGCATCATCAGTGGTGCTTTTTTGCCACTGACCGGCCTCGGTGGTGTTGTGGTTAGGCCATCGGTCTACAGGCTGGTAGGTACTGGGTTCGGATCCCAGTCGAGGCATGGGATTTTTAATCCTGATAAAGACTCCAAACCCTGAGTGAGTGCTCCGCAAGGCTCAGTGGGTAGGTGTAAACCACTTGCACCAACCAGTGATCCATAACTGGTTCAATTTACAAAGGCCATGGTGTGTGCCATCCTGCCTGTGGAAAGCACAAATAAAAGATCCCTTGCTGCCAATCGGAAAGAGTAGCCCATGAAGTGGTGACAGCTGGTTTCCTCTCAAAATCTGTGTGGTCCTTAACCATATGTCTGACGCCATATAACCGTAAATAATGCATCATTAAATAAAGCATTTCTTTCTTTTTTTTCTTTCTTTTTGCCACTGGTTAAACATTTCTGACATCAGTAAAGTGCCTGCACGATGGCAAACAAACTACATATACCTGGTGTGTACTGTATATATTACCTGCTGTAATGAAAGTAGTATTTAACATTTGTGCTTTTGAAATATGTTTAGATACAGCAAAATATCCTTTCAGTCGGGTTGATTTGCTGCAACAGTCACTTTAAAACAACCCTGACATAGGCAGTCTCAAAATTGTCATTGGTTGGCCGTTTCAGTCACAGAAGCATTTTTAAAATATTGTCATAGGCAACATATTCTTAAGTTCATCACTTTGATGAATTGGAAATCACCTTTTTAATGTATTAGGAACATAACAGTTAGTCCTCTTTAACCTCTGTTTTTGAAGATATATATTTATGTAAGAAACAGAATATAACAATTTTGTCCATTAAATAGTGGTGTAAAAATACATCAAACTGTCGATACGTTGCGATAGTCAGTGACTTGATAGAAGTGGATTGATAGTTAATTCAACTATTGATACGTATCAATAGTCAGTCCTTGATAGCAGTGGATCGATAGTTAATTCAACTATTGATACGTATCAATAGTCAGTGACTTGATAGCAGTGGATCAATAGTTAATTCAACTATTGATACGTATCAATAGTCAGTCCTTGATAGCAGTGGAACGATAGTTAATTCAACTGTTGATACGTATCAATAGTCAGTCCTTGATAGTAGTGGATCGATAGTTAATTCAACTATTGATAACTATCGCAATTGTTTGCTGGACACACACACATACATACCACATACATACACATGCACACACATACACATACACACATACACATACACATACACACACACATACATACATACACATACACACACACACACACACACACACACATACATACATACATACATACATACACACATACACACAGTGGAAGACTGGGGTAATGATTTAAGAATTCACAGTACTATTGCAATACTATCACAATGGTATTTTAACTATCGTAATACTATTGCAAAGTAAAACGGACCCCTACCATTTACTTTACAATTGTTTACAAAATATCATACTTGCTTTCTATCACTGGGTACATTTTAAATACCATTATCTTTAACAAAACTTGTTTATTTTGGTTTCTTTGTTTCCAAAAATATTCTTTATAAAGTATATTAAAAGACTTTATGTTTTCATGTTTTAGGTGGTGTTTTTGGCCTCTATGATGGAAGAATGGATGCACCGTTGAAATCAAAGGCAGACACAAATAAAATAAAATTGTGGCTGGACAAAAACTCTGACTATTCCTAATATTAACATTGTGCCATTCCAGTTATATTTTGATTAAACAAAATAAATTGTTCAATAGCTGACTTTGTATTTCAATATATAGTGTATATAGTACATTAAGAGAAAAACAAACAAGAGCATTTGGTATTTGAGATGAAATTTAACTTGCTTAGAACTGGCATCATAATGTGTGTAAATACAAGGATGTGATGCAGGATGAAAAATGTTAATGTTTGTTGTGTTTAACAACACCACTAAAGCACATTGCTTTATAAATCATCGGCAATTGGATGTCAAACTTTTTGGGGGTAATTCTGACGTATGGTCTAATTGAGAAAAAAACCCACTATATTTTGACATTAGTAGCAAGAGATCTTTTATATGCACCATCCCACAGGCAAAATAGCACATAGCACAGCCTTTGATATACCAGTTGTGGTGCATTGGCTGGAACAATTTTGTTTTTTATCTTATCATCGGCTGTTGGACATCAAACATATGGTTGTTATTCTGACACTATTTTTTTTAGGAAACCTGCTGTTGCCACATAAGCTACTCTCTTACAACAGGCAGCAAGGGATCTTTTATTTACACTTCCCACAGGCAGGATAGCACAAACCATGGCCTTTGTTGAACCAGTTATGGATCACTGTTCGATGCAAGTGGTTTACATTGAGCCTTGCGGAACACTTGCTCTGGGCTTGGAGTCGGTATCTGAATTAAAAATCCCATGCCTCGACTGGGATCTGAACCCAATACCTACAAGCCTGTTGACCGATGGCCTAACCACGACGCCACCAGACTGGTCCATTGTTAGGTATAAATACATACAAACCGAGGCACTTAGACTGCTAAATAGTAGTCTAAAACCAACCAAAACTGAACAAACTTTCGTGACCCAGCAACAACAGCAGCTAGTGTATCGTATGCTGCTGTAGTTAAATCGACAGAAACCAGCCAGAACTTAAAAATATCATAGACAAGTTAGTGCTAGAAATTTCAAACATAAAAAGTAAAATAAGTAATTAAGTAAAAAAAAAAATTGTTTAACCTAACTACAGGACTAAAACATGGGAGACACGTCTCCAACATGAATATTAGGCATAACAAAACGGCCAATAAGGGCCTTAGCATTCTCCAGTGGAACGCTAAAGGCCTCTATTCAATGGGACATGGTGCAGAACTCATACAACTAATTAGCACCAGCAACATCAAACCCGACGTCATCTGCCTACAAGAAACCTGGTTAGGAGCAGGATCCAGTAAAAATAAAATTAGAAAGCTAAGTTATTCAAAATCCTGGGCTATACAACATATTATAATAATAGAGAAAATTCCACTAGAGGAGGTATAGCCACCTTAATTAAAAATAGCATACCTCACACTGAGGTTAAATATGAAGGAATTAATATCAACTTAGAAGTACAAGGGCTCACAGTATTAAATGGTAAAATGCCAATAGATGTTATTAACGTATACAGCCCACCAGGAACGGCACACAAAAAACTAACTCTAGATGACTATAACAAACTTATAAAACCAAACCATAATCTAATACTAGTAGGAGATTTTAATTGTCATAATACGCTGTAGGGAGGTCAGCACTCTGACCCACAGGGAGATTTACTAGAAAAATTTATCAACTTACATAATCTAGTATTTCTCAATGATGGTAGCACTACATTCATTCATGATGACCTAGTGGGCTCCTCTACCATCGATCTAATATTAAACTAGACGACGAACTAACCATAGACGAAGCAACAACCAAATTAATTAATCAAATACTCTAAATTGTCGAAAAAATATACCAAAAACTAAACAAAGTGCTAAAAATAGACCAGTCAAATGGTGGAATAAAGAAATATAAAATAGCAAAAAATTATGTAGGTAAGCTAATTATCAATGCTAAACAAGCCAGTTGGCAAACCTTCTGTTGCGAGATCAATAATAGAACATCTGTTAGAGAAATGTTGGTTAAAGTTAAGGCTATACAAGGACACCGCGCGACCACCAAGTCCTTCAAAAAATTAAAAACGCTACATTAAACAACCATTAAACAGAAGGCCAATCTTCTCAGTAAAACTATCGGCATAAATCGCAGTAATAATTATTTCCCTAAACAATTTCTAGATAAACTGACCTAAAATAATACCTTACCAACAAATAATACTCCTACAGCTAATCACGATATTAATGACAACTTAGAATTAAACAAACCTTTAACGCTTAGCGAACTAAAAACACACCTTAAGTCTAAAAAAAAGGTACAGCCACAGGCACAGGACCGGACTAAATTAGTTATACTTTTACTCTACTCAATTCTACCGGTCAATGGAAAGCCAAAGCAAAATGGGAGAATGAGTTTGGATTAGATTATGATTGGGAAAATATTTCTCTGCATCCTTACAGGACCACAACAGAAGCCAAACTTAGGTGGTTTCAATTTAGACTTGTACATAGGATTCTCACTACTAATAGCTTTATGTATAAAATTAATAAATCAGATAGTGATAAATGTACTTTTTTGTAGATCAGCAACAGAAACTCTGTACCATCTTTTTTGGGATTGCAATATTGTCAGCATTTTTTGGTTACAACTTTTAAAATGGATAAAAAAGAACTGTGTTCATATTAAGAATCTAAAATTAGATGCAGAATTAGTAATGTTTGGTATACAAAAAAAGAATCAAAACTGATATACATGTAGGCCTGGATTTTTTAATTTTATTTTCTAAATTCTTTATCTACAAATGTAAGGTGAGAAATATCCTGCCAAATATTGAACATCTAAAGAATGAATTATCTGTAAGATACCAGATTGAAAAAAATTCTTATTTTAATAAATGTAGAACAGTTGATTTTGATAGAAAATGGTCAAAATATGCAATTCTTTTTCAAAAAGAGTAATAGATATGCTTTGAAATTTGCATCACTTAAGAATTACCTATATAACTGTGGCATGGTGGGATTTTACATGAATGTAATTTTAGTATATCAATGATTAATTTGTTACAAAACTTATTAAAATATCACAACATACAATGATGATCTGTAAATGACAATGCTTCAATTGTTTTCAGAAAACATGTTACAAACATTATAAATGCAAGTGTTAGAAGATGGAGATTCATGTTGCGACTGATATTTTCAAAAATATATGTATGTGTATGCTGTACAAAAATTGTATTATGTATTCTTGGACATAGGTGAAAATAGTTAATTGTAACACATTGAATGGAGTGTGTATGAATGTATGTTTGTCCTGTAAAGTATATGTATGAAAAAATATTAATTTAATACATACTACTCAGGGCTTACTGGGGATTGCATTGGTTTAGAGTTGTTTTATGAAGTAAAAGTTAGCTGAAATTTATATTGGCATGCTGCCACAGATTTTCATTGATTTGGGGATATTTTCATTGGTGGTTTTGGTAGGTGTATGTTTGGCAAATGCTGCTTTGTTAATTAGCAATCCGTGGTGGACTTTGAGTGGTATATATTTCCCCATATTAGGTAAACAAAGGATTCAAGACTATGTAAGGTGATGAATCAGGGCCCCCCAACCCTGACATCTTCTATGTTTCTAGGGATAATAAAAATATATTAAAAAAAAAAATAATAATAATAATAATAATAATTATACTTTACTCAAACACATGCCTGATGTAGCCCAATGGGTGGTGTTGTTGCTCTTTAACAGGATCTGGAGGGAGGGGCAAATGCCCACTGCATGGAAACATGCAGAATGCTTTAGCCTTCCTAAAGCGGGAAAAGACCACTCCCGGGAAGTTATCGACCAATAACACTAACATCACACATGTGTAACACATTAGAAACCATTAATAATAAAAGACTCAATAACTATCTACTAGAAAATAAGCTTAACACTAACGTACAGAGTGGATTCAGATCCCAACACTCTACAATAGACCAGGTAGTAAGATTACAAAATAGTATTAATAACGCAAATCAGAAAAAGTATTAGCAATATTTATTGTTATAGAAAAAGCATTCGATATGGTTAGGGCCTACTCAAAAAATTAGAAATCAAAGGAAATATGTTTAATTTTATCAATAACTTTTTTCACAATAGATCAATCTCAGTTCGCGTAAATGGTCACTTCTCAGATAAAACTAAAATCATAAATGCTAAGCCGCAAGGTTCGGTCATCTCACCAACCTTATTCAACATTTTTATCAATGATATAACTAAAGCACTTAATGCCAAAAGCAAAACTAAATCAGTCAAACAACTAAACACGGCACTCTTTGCTGATGACTGCCACATCTGGCGCACAGGCAGGGTAACCTCTGTCCTGTTTAATCAAATGCAACAGGAAATGGACAAAATAACTAAATGGGCCTTGGACTGGGGTATTAAATTGTCAGAAACTTAAACCGTCTGTATGCTCTTTAATAAAGTTAACACCCAACTAGAAAACTATCAGTTAACCTCAAATAATAAAGTAATCCCAAGAGTTAAAATATTTAAATTCCTTGGGGTCACCTTTGACTCCAAATTCACATTTAAAGAACATATCAACGGGATAATTAGCAGCTAAAAAAATACACTAAATCTACTAAGAGCCATCTCAGGCACTAGCTGGGGGTGCAAACTGAAGCAATGCTTATGGTCTACAAAGCCTGCATACTGTCAAGGATAGACTATGGAGCTCAGGCATACAGTTACGCCTCCCCAATGTTACTTAAAAAATTTGATGTTATTCAAAACCAAGCACTCAGAATTATAGCTAAAGTTCCTTCCAATACAAGTGGCCAGAATCTAGAAGTAGAATTTAACATCATGGCACTTGAATACAGAAGGAAATTACAACATCTTAAATACCATCTTAAAATCCACTCACTCACACTAGATCATCCAGTTCAAGAACTCATCCCAATAATAACTAAACCAGGGATAATACCAAAAAGCAATACGAACTTAAATGACTCATTTGCCACTATGGCCAATAAAATAGAAATAGAAACAGGTATAGATAATACACCAGTGGCAATGTACCACATAAGTTAACCGGTAGCCTGCCACACGCCATATCTAATTAAAAAACCAACTGATGCTACTCCGTTCCATATTTATACGGACTGCTCAAAAAATCCAAATAACGGTATGGTTGGCTTCGCAGTAGCAGGAGAAAAATTATCTAGAACCGCTAAAATAGTTAAATACTCTAAGCTGTCAGATAACCTACAGAACTGACAGCCATCTACGAAGCCATCAACTGGATCATAATTCAAAAATACCCCAAAAGCGTTATATTTTCTGATAGTCTTAGCTCAATACAATCTCTCCAAGACGATAAATCCACAAGACCAGACATTCTTGAAGCCATCTACAATAAACTAAACCTAGCAGTAACACTCGGCCCATGTAAGTATCATAGGCAATGAAGTAGCGGATTACGGAGCCAAAACAGCACTTTCAATTAGAACTGATATCACACACATACCATTAGGAATTATTGAACTTATGTCAAAAGCAAAAAAACACTATACAAACCTTTGACAGACGAGTTGGGACCAGGCCAACAAGGTCTAAACACTCTAACACCTACATAGATAAAATACTTACCAAATTACGACTACCAGTTTAGAAGGACAGTCCAAAACTAAATAGGAGAAAGAAGAGAGGATCGGACTATTCAATAATATTTATTAAAAAAAGATAATAATAATAAAGTAATTTCAGCATAAAATTTTGAACGAAGGTCTAAATGTTTAAAGTCCAATCTATATGTCCACATGAGTGGCCTCGTTAAGGCCGTAAAGGTGAGGAGGTTGGCCTAAGGCGAACTGATAAG
>JAECMU010004878.1:0-16761 GCA_016106625.1 Dracogyra subfuscus | reverse complement strand
GGGGTTTTTTTAATATTTACTTTACTGGTAAGGGTTTATGAAGAATTTATCACTGGCCTAGGTGGTTAAGCCATTAGATATAAAACTGGTTAGTACAGGGTTCGCAGCCTGGTACCGGCTTCCACAAAAAAAAAAATTATAGAATATTTTCATTAATTGTAGAGTTTCTTATAGAAAAAAACACCCCATAATAAAATAAGTAAATAACAAAATAAATCAGATATAGGCCTAAAACTAAAACTAAAATCAAAATAATAAATTATAAATGAGAAGCATCATGCTACATGTAGTTGCATCATGCTAGTTGTAACATGCCATAACCATTGCACAAGAACTGTATAGAGAGTACATGTACCTGTACTGTTAGATCAGAATATGACAGTGTTTAACATTCCTCACCCCATCTCCACGTACATAATATTATCTCAGCAACAAGGCTATGGGAGGAACACACACACATCCATTTATCATTTTAATACCTTTTAATATCAACCACCACTGCATAACAATGAGTCACGGAAATATACAGTTGAAATTAACAGCAGTGTTTCCCCCAGGAATTCAAGTCAGATGGTTGGTAAATCAAGTGAGGTAAACCGAGTCCCCGTAGGGGGCGAGCTTGCTAGGGGGGTCTGGGGGCATGCTTCCCCTGAAAAATTTGGAAAATCCAGTTGCTTTTAGATGCATTCTGAAGTATATACATATGGTTGTTATGAATTAACTAATGAAAGTCAGAAAGATATATTTCAATAATGATTGTTTATTTAATTTGCATAAGATTTAAAAAAAAAAAAATTAACATACATTTAATGTTTTAGAGACAGCCCCGAATTTCCTACAATTTCACAAACATACAAGCACAAAGAATTGTATTAAAAAATGTTATTTTCTTCCCTCGCCTAAAAGTGTACATAAAAATAATTTAATTCTGCAAGGGATATTTTTATCAGTTTGTTTTTTAATTCTAAAAGCGTACATTGATGTTTCCTCTTCTTTACTAACATATACCGGCCTCGGTGGCGCAGTGGTTAGGCCATCGGACTACAGGCTGGTAGGTACTGGGTTCGGATCCCAGTCCAGGCATGGGATTTTTAATCCAGATGCCGACTCCAAACTCTGAGTGAGTGCTCCGCAAGGCTCAATGTGTAGGTGTAAACCACTTGCACTGACCCATGCAATCGTATTTGTCAGTCAGAGGGTTGGTTATTGTTCATGCATGTGGTATAAATATATCCACCCACACAGCATAAACTGGAGACTACACCCTTGAAAACTTAATGAATGAAACTATCATATACCTTTTACAATTAAATGAATGAAACTGTTGTATACCTTTTACAATTAAATGAATGAAACTGTTGTATACCTTTTACAATTAAATGAATGAAACTGTTGTATACCTTTTGCAGTTAAATGAATGACATTTGTTCACTCACCTGTCTTAATTAATGGCATGCTTTCAATGGAACAGGTTATACCAGTAAACAATTTTTAATAGACTCAGTATTTTTAGATTCATTAATTATGTTTCAGACTAAAAAGAGAATGTTTTGTTGAGGTTTGATGTCATCTTTCACTGCTAAACCATAGTGTTTGAACAAAGTGTAAATATTTCTTTGGCAATGTTATTGTTGTAAAAGACCTAAGTTGACACATTTGGGTTTGTTTTACCCACCTTGCATATGTATGTTTTATTATAAAGCCTTCACCTCCACATATACACACACGAACACGCAACCCCCCCCCCCAAAAAAAAAAAAACCATGCACACAGACACGCACAAAACATGCATACACCTTCCCCCTCCATACACACATGCACAGACACAAAAACAGGCACAACCCATCCCCAAACACACATACACACACACACCTATAATGAAAAACAGAATGAAAAATTTAATGTTTTATTTAACGACACACTCAACACATTTTATTTATGGTTATATGGCGTCAGACATATGGTTAAGGACCACACAGATTTTGAGAGGAAACCCACTGTCGCCACTTCATGGGCTACTCTTATGTCAATTAACAGCAAGGGATCTTTTATTTGCGCTTCCCACAGGCAGGATAGCACAAACCATGGCCTTTGTTAAACCAGTTATGGATCACTGGTCGGTGCAAGTGGTTTACACCTACCCATTGAGCCTTGCAGAGCACTCACTCAGGGTTTGGAGTTAGTATCTGGATTAAAAATCCAATGCCTCAACTTGGATCTGAACCCAGTACCTGCCAGCCTGTAGACCGATGGCCTAACCATGACGCCACTAAGGCCGGTACACTACTTATAATGATCCACCATGTTAAAATATAATTATGAGCTGGACTTTTATACATTTTACACCTTGTTATTTAACATGTACAAGAATTAACGGAATTTCGTGGTAAACATTTTATATATTTTTTTTAAATCTTTGATATAAAATTCTGCTTATCATAATACAAAGTCTGTATTTAATATTTAACTTATAAAGTATTGCATTTCAAGTTGTAAACCATTTTTATTATTATTATTATCTTTTGACAGTTTTTGTTTACCTTTGATACTGGACACACCCAGATTGTCTTGCAAAAAGTTATCTTTGATATCTCACCTCTTGAGATATCTGTGTGACGTGTCAATCAACCACTTGGCTCGGTCTTTTCAAGGCTTAGCCAATGAGGTCATTTGTTTAATTAGGACTATAACCAATGGGGTGTCTTGTTAATTACGACCTCTGTCTTTTAGCCAGCTGTCACTTTTCACCTGCCTGTGAGTAGATTTGTCATTCAGAGTGTGGGATATTCACTGTGAGTTTTCTTTGGCCGGTTACCTGTATGACTTCAGTTGCTTTTTCTCCTCTGTCAGTCACTGACAAGTGAATTGGATCACTTCACTGGAGTCGGCTTATGTGTCATGGATTACATGTCAATATAAAGGTAGCTTTATTAGGCTTCATTGTAAGCATGTTGTGTGTGTGTTTGGATTCACCTGCTTGTTTGCACCTGAGTGAAAGGTTTTACCCTCTATCCCAATACCTTGTTTGACCTTGTTTGGTCTGTCTCAGCAGATTTAATTGTTTTGTCGATACAGACAATTGTTTGTGGCTCTAGATTTAACATGTGTGCTGGAATGTCACCCACGGTCATGTTTCTCTCTCTGTCTGTGTGTCTCTTTCTGTGTGTGTGTCTCTTTCTTTCTTTCTTTCTCTCTCTCTCTCTCTCTCTCTCTCTCTCTCTCTCTCTCTCTCTCTTTCTCTCTTTGCTTTTATTTCTTTTTTACCATATATCTTATTTCATTAAAAACACCCATTATATATTAATTACTTTGTTTGACTTTGTTTTTCTGCTCTCAACAATTTAATTGTTTTGTCAGTACAGACTATTGCCGTAAACATTTCTTTTGACATTATCTTATTTCATTAAGAGGAGTTTTCTTTAAATTTCTTTTCTGTCATTATTATTTATTTATTTTTGCTCATGCATTCATTCTTGTTTTATTTTTCATTTTATTTCTTTTCCTTCCATTTTTTTTTTTCTTTATTCTTCTTTCATTTCTTTTCACTTTCTTTTTTGGTTCACATATTTATAAAAATTCATTTCCAGTTCAGTACTGTGGAAGGAAAAGCTATTCATAGCGGACATTCAAATTATGTGAAACGTGGGTGGTTTTTATAGTCATTTACTTTGGCTGAAAAAACAACCCCTGAAAAAGCCTCTTTCACAAATATTTCAAAGCAATGCAAACATCAGCCAATGCATAGTAGGTATGACACTATTCACTTGTGTATGCCAACAGTGCAGAAAAAAGAAACAGTTGCACATCCCAGTAAACTTGTATAGGAATTTATTCAGGGAGAGATTCTAGGGTGTATACTACCAAATCAAATCCCATAGACGACAATAGTAACATATGTGGCTAAAACTCCTACCTGCAGCATATCGATCAACATAAACACCACAGGTATAAAGACTACCACCCCTCACATTTAAAGGGATTAAGAAAAAATTGGGGGTCAAGCTGCTCATTTCAGAGATAACTGGTAGCGTATGACCACCCTAGTTCCGCACAAATTTTGAGGGGTTTTTTTTATAGGTACCTCATACATGTTTCAATCACAAGGCTACTTGATGCAGTGGTACTAGATGAAATAGAATGTTTTTTTGTTTTTTTTTTGTTTTTTTACCCAGATGAAACCAATTTCTTTTTACAACCAAGCGGGCAGCATGGCCCAGTGGTACAGTGCCCGCCTGATGCGCGGTCGGTCTAGGATCGATCCCCGTCAGCTAACCACTGGGTATTTTCTTGACATAACCATATGTCCGACGCCGATATAACCGTCATTATAATGTGTTGAGTGCGTCGTTAAACAAACCAACAAAACAAAAAACAAAAAATATTTTTACAACCAACACTCAAATTTATCACCAATCACACAGGACTGTCAAAAGTTGGGTGCACGTCAAACTTTGATCCAGCCGGAAGTTATTTGATTTAGTACTACCTCATGCTGAATATCACTCCATAGGTAATTTTTTTTAATTCATTTCCATTTTAAACACGCCCAAAAACAACAACAAACAAGCAAGCAAAACCCCCAAATATTTTGTTTTTTAAAAGAAGTTATTTTCAGGTACATGTAGTTGTGTAGGTGAGGGACATGTAAAATCTACTGTAATACTGAACTGATGGTTGTAATGTTTAACCAATTAATTCACTATTATCATACATGTATAATGTCATGTCATAGGGTTTAATGTGCACATTCAGAACAAGCTGTTGTAGCGCACGAAGCAAGCTCTTTCGTCCAAGACAGAAAGTTGGGGGGGATGTATAAGGGACCGCCTGCAGATGCAAGGGAGCACCAGCAGTCCAATCAAGATCGGTAGCAAGCGGGGGTGGTGGGGCTATGGAATTTTGAATGGAGCATTAATTATGCCAAAGAGAAAAGGTGCACATTTCAGTATGAAGGAATGTTTGGCGCAATTTTTGAACGGTCGGCTGAAAGAAAAAAGGTATATAACCATTCCCTACAGCTAATATACCTTACAGTTTTGGCAATTGTAAATTCTTATTAGAGTTCCCTTACCTTTTTTGAAGAGTATTTATATATGGATCTCTGAGGAGTGGGATATAGCTCAGTGATAAAAAATGCAAACATTAATACCTTTTTTTTTTTTTTAACGACGCACTCAACACATTACAATTACGGTTATATCGGTGTCGGACATATGATTATGACGAGAAAAACCGCGCATCAGGCGGGCACTGTATCACTGGGCTATGCTGCCCGCTGCAAACATTAATACATGCATTCACTCACACACACAAATGCATTCATGCGTACACATACACACACACTTCCTTTTATATCTAGCACAACATTACTTATGTTACCTGTATTGCATTAATTAGAGTGAGGGTTTTTTTGGGGGGAAGATGGGTTTGATAAATAATTTAGTTTAGATATTTGTCAGTTCAGATTATGGTTTCCATTCTTGACATACATGTAAGTAGATGTCACTCCGTATCAGACAACATTAGTATCAAGGAGGCTGGGGTGTGGGGCTGTAAACAAACACCCTTTTGGCTATGGGTTTAAAAAAATTAAATATTCATGCATATAAACTAACCTTAGTCAAAAGTGATTAAAAAGAAGCTGCGAGTCAGTTGTGACTCGCACTTTGAAAAACTGTGAGTCAGTAGACGCACATTACGCGTCATCGCAAACCCTGTATGTATATATATATATAGATCCTGAAATTATATATTAGGATGGTTTGGGTGGGTTTTTATTTATTTTTTTGGAGGGGGGGGTATGTTTTAATAATATGGAACACATATAAAACATAGAAATAAACGTGTAATATTATTAATGTTAATAACACAAACTCACAAAATTTTGATCATATTTATTTCAGGATCTATAGTATGGTATATATAATTATACATATACATTTTTTTATTTATTTATATATTTTTTGCCGTTTGTTTTCATTTTTTGTTTATGGATTTTAAAAATACACCCATGATTAAACATGTACCAGTAGCTATTTTATTTTATACACTTACAAAATGTTGTTGGATTTGCTGTTTATCTCCAGGCAGGAATACCTATACTTGTAGTTAAGTTAAAAATAGAAGCTGTTATCGATCTATCTGTTTATATCTATCTATGGTTAATAATATGTTTGTTTTATAAGATATAGGACATGGCACTTGTTTTATACAGTACAGCAGGGCTTCTAGAATTTTTTTTTAAATAGACTAGCCATGGGGTCAGTGATTACTTTTTCCTTTTTTTACTAGCCACGATTAAAAATTCACTAGCCATATTTTACTTAATACAATTTTATTAATAGTAATAATCAGAAATTTTACCTAAAGAGAAAGATAGCAATTAAAAACACTTAAGTTTGGTGGTGGAGGTGGTGGCGGGATATTCACATTTACAAAATAAGACTTAAATGCAGCATTTAACATCTTTTGTTTTACTAGCCGTTGGGCATAGCAATAGTAGTTATTTACTAGCCATGGGAGTTGGGCTAACATAATCTAGAGAAAAAAAAGAAGAAGAAAGAAATTTGTATTTAAAGACACACTCAACACATTTTATTTATGGTTATATGGCGTCAGACATATGGTTAAGGACCACATAGACATTGAGAGGAAACATGCTGTCGCCATTTCATGAGCTACTCTTCGATTAGCAGCAAGGGATCTTTTATATGCACCATCCCAGAGACAGGATAGCACATACCATGGTATTTGGCTGTAATGAGGAATAACCCAATGGGCTCACTGACGGGGATCGATCCCACAATGACCGCATATAGAGCAAAAGCTATGTTACTCTCACCATAATTTAGAACAGGGTTTTATCACCTATGTTGCTAGACTCCGAATATCGGCACCGTTCCCAAAGGCTATGTCATTTTTTTTCTCCCAATTTGGAGTTTGAAAAATCCCAATATGAATGCTAAAACTTCCCATTTGTATTTGTTTCCTTTTAATATTCTTGAAGCTCTTTTCTATTGCTTTTTATTAAATCATTGATCGCTTTCGATAAGAATAAACAACAATCAATATTTGTTTGGCTTTTAACAAGATTTTGAAAGGGAACACAAAATTCCCAATTATTTTGTAAAACAACGCAAAAATTCCCAAGTTGAAAGCCATGGGAGTCAACTCAAATTTCAGAAATAAAACCCTGTAGAAACCTTGAGTACAGTATATTTTGTTTATGTAGTAAATTTGAGGGCTGATCAGCATTATGAATCACTGAACCTTAATGAATGCTTTATGCTTAGCTACTGTTTTCATATAATTTACAGAACAGAATAAAATGTTGGTTATTAGTACTGTGTAATTTAAGTTTAGAATTTTTATATTGATGTTGATCATTACTTCTGTTTTGGCATTTACCTTAGTTTGACATCCAATAGCTGATGAGGTGGGGTTTTGTGTGTGCTGGGGTGCCGTTAAACATTTGTTTGTTTATTGTGATAGTGTATGATACAGGTCATTACACTGGTCTGGTCAAAAAGTGAAACACATTCACACAAAAATTTAATTAGTTCAAAACCAGGTCATTGAACTGGTCCTGTCAAAAACTGAATAACAAAAAAAAGAATATAAAATAAGTTTTTTTAATAATAAACTAACCCATCTTTGGGACAACCTTTAGAATTAGGTTCAATACAGATCATTATTCCAGCTAAAACAAATATAAACTGCAAAAAAACAACCCAAAAATAACTAATAATAAAATGTTGTATTTAATAACTTTTAGGAAACCCTTTGAGACGACCCCTAAAAGTTATATCTAAAGAACATGATTAAATTGGTTTGAACACACACGGAAACACAATCAATACATCAAGTACATTGTTTGATCTGCATTATGCATGAGTGATTTCTAGTCCCCTTGAGTGTCCACTGGGAAACAGACTACCGGGTATACATGAAAAATGAAAAAATTTCAGTACAGCACAAGCAAATGTATATACGTGTGTAGTATAGCACGATGCCATGTTATACCAGTGTGTGTATGGGTTAAGCCCGCCCTCAGGCTTATAACACTGTAGATACTGGGTTCAAATCCCTATACTGGCTCCCATTCATTGTGTTTTAAAAGCTTAGTGTGGAATTGTAAAATTTCAAGTTTGTTTTGTTTAACAATAAACCGGCCTCGGTGGTGTCATGGTTAGGCCATCGGTCCACAGGCTGGTAGGTACTGGGTTCGGATCTCAGTTGAGGCACGGGTTTTTTAATCCAGATACTGACTCCAAACTCTGTGTGAGTGCTCCGCAAGGTTCAATGGGTGGGTGTAAACCACTTGCACCGACCAGTGATCAATAACTGGTTCAACAAAGGCCATGGTTTGTGCTATCCTGCCTGTGGGAAGTGCAAATAATAGATCCCTTGCTGTTAATCAGAAAGAGTAGCCCACGAAGTGGTGACAGGAGGTTTCCTCTCTCAATATCTGTGTGGTTCTTAACCATATATCTGATGCCATATAACCGTAAATAAAATGTGTTGAGTGCGTCATTAAATAAAACTTCTTTTTTTTCTTCTGTTTAACAGTAAATGAATTAATTAGATCCCGCCTCTCTTGAGGGGGTGTAGGCCACAACTTCTCTCACTAACAAGAAGGGCGAGGCGTAGGCCAGTGATGCAGCACTCGCTCGACGTGCAGTCGGTGTGAGATCGATCTCTGTCGGTGAGTCCATTAGGCTATATCTCGTTCCAGCCAGTGCACCACGACTGGCATATCAAAGGCTGTGAACTGGAAATATTTTAACATGCCCACATCCTTGCGGTTCAGGCACGTCCAACATGGGTCCATGGGCTGACATAGCCAGTCCATGGCGGGGGGAGGTGGGAGGGCTGTGGTATGTACTATCCTCTATGAGATGGTGCATATAAAAGATCCCTACTGCTAATCGAAAAGAGTAGCTCATGAAGTGGCGACAGTGGATTTCCTCTCTCAATATCTGTGTAGTCCTTAACCCTATGTCCAATGACATATAACCATAAATGAAATGTTAGAGTGTGTCGTTAAATAAAACATTTTTCTTACTCATCCATCTTTTATTTATAAAAAAAATATTGCAGACAGATGTATTGGTAAAAACGACCTGTATGTTAGCAATGGGATTGTAAAATGTTTTGAAATGAAAAACGGTAGCAGCTGTGTATTGTAAGATAATTTTATTTACACCTGTGTAAATGATCGGTTAATTCTGGAGTCGAATACGTGTGACTGTGACAACACAACTGTATTGATTGCAGAGGCGATCAAACAACTGTTGAAACATTGCGGCCACAATAACCGGTACGATCATTACAAGATGATGTTGTCACATTAAACACGCCGTTATTGGATCAACTGTCACTTTCAAAGGATTATTGGATTTTAGGTCGGCAAATGTTTTGCCATGTGGTACAATTTAAGTTACATTCAAACTAGCTGTCCCATTACTGGCCTGGCAACGGAAAATTTCAAACATCTCAAGTAGGTATATGGTGTGCTAATAAATATGTCATAGAGATAGTACATATATATAGTCATTTTATACCATCCTTTTATAATAAAAAAATTTTAAAAATAATTTCAGTTTGGTTGGATGTAAGACAAAAAGTAAAAGTGTTTTGGAAATAACATAAAGATACTATTTTTTGGTGCAATTTACAAAACAGTTGGTTTAAAAACAAACAAACTTGGAGTAAATTTCATAGTATGAAAAAAGGTGTTCCCTGTGGGACGGACTGTAGGTGTAAGAGTTAATACATGATATATATGACTGCTATGTGTTTTAAATGTGGGTTGAACGGATAATAAGGTGAGAATAAATAACAGAATAAGAAAAGGGAAATACCAGAAAAGGAACTTATTTGTGTAATGGATTAAAACTAAGGAAATTATTTCAGGTTAAAACAAGTTTTTGTTAACACATATGTTTATTGCCATATATGTATTTTCTATTTGTTCATAAATGTATGTATTGTAATTCTGTATTTTTTGTACCTGAGGGCCTCAGGGAAGATTAGCTTTTGCTAACTGTGTTACCCTCACTAAATAAAGAATTTATTATTATTATTATTATTATTATTATTATTATACAAATAGTATAAATTATAATCTAAGTATATGCATTTAAGTCTGTATGTTTTGTTTAACGACACCACTAGAGCACATTGATTAATAAAGCAGCGGCTAGTGGATATCAGGTATTTGGTCATTCAGACTCGTAGTCGTCAAAGGAAACCCACTACATGTTTCCATTTAGCAGCAAGGGATCTTTATATGTGCTTTCCTACAGACAGGATAGCACAATGACCAGTTGTGGTGCACTTGTTGCAGGGTTTCTGCCAGAGGATAAAACTGTTAGGCACCATACCCAAATATCTTTTGCAGATTTTATTTTTTAAGGTTATCCTTTTGACAAAATTAATAACTCTTTTCATTTCTGTATGATTTTTAAAAACCTAACCCTAAAATTAGCCTATTTTCTTTTTGTCATCTGTGGTTGTATTCAGCACACACATTGTAAATATTTAATTTCATAGTGTCATACCCAAACAATTCTCAAAACTTAACAAGTTTTTACAAATTTGTATTTTAACATTTTATTTTTAACTGCATTTCAAAATGGATTTTTTTTTCTCTTTCTAAAACAGGTTTCCCTTTTCAAAAAAACTTGTTATTAAAGGTTGGAACAGGATTTTATATGGGGGGAGGTAGAGTGGACCACCCACATTAGTCCTGGTGCATGCACTGGTTAGAACAATAAATAGCCTAATGGGCCCACCAAAGGGAATCGATCCTAAACTGAACGCACATCAGGCAGATGTTTTACCACCGGGCAATGTCCCGCCCTTGCTACATTGTAGTCAAATATTAAAGGGACATACCCTAGTTTTTAAACACTAAGCTATATGTTTTACTATTAGAGCGATTTTTTATAACTGAAACTATACTTTACTTAGATTTTATTGTTTAGATTATCAATTTCCGTACATTCGAAATGTTTTTGGTCATCCTAGTGTTTTTAATATCACAAAATAGATTTCTCATATTATAAAAACGCACTTGCGTCAGAGAAGTAACAGTTATGGAGTCGAGTTTTTGTCTGTTTTTAGAGGGCATTTCACCATTTCAAAGTCACAGACTCATGTTTCACTCAGTTGTAATGTTATCCAAATGTGTTACAGTTTTGTAGATTAACTAAACTTAGTGTTAATTTTCACGGGTTTAAACTAGGGTATGACCCTTTAACTTTAAGAGGTAACATTGTGTATGTTTTTCATTTTCAATAAAGACTATTTTAGTTTTATAAAAAATTAAATATTTAAAATTATTCCTCACACCAGCACATCATTTCTGTGTATGTTTTTCTTTTCTGATGAGCAGTTGGTCTAGGATCGATCCCCGTCAGCTAACCACTGGGGTTTTTTCTCGACATAACCATATGTCCGATGCCGATATAACCGTAATTATAATGTGTTGAGTGCGTCGTTAAACAAACTAAAAAAAAAAAAAAATGTACCACTGGGCTATGCTGCCCGCTTTCTGTGTATGATGTAACTAGTTCAGGGACAAATGACAGCTGTTTGTCAGGTCAGATATACTAGCACTTGTATGTAAATATACATTTGATGACAGACACCGGTGTTTCAGAAATTACAGTTGGTTAAAAACAAATACACTAATTATATACCAATATAAACAATGGCTGGTTGACATCAATTAATTTCTATGGCTAACTATTAAAGGGACATACCCTAGTTTCAGTTCATGAAAATTAACATTAAGTTTAGTTCAATTTACAAACCTGTAACACATTTTTATAAAGTTACAATTGAGTGAAACATGAGTCTTTGACTTTGAAATGGTGAAATACCCTCTAAAATAGAATAAAACTCGACTACATAACTGTTACTTCTCAGAGGCACGTGCCTTTTTAAAAATATGAGAAATGCATTTTGTGATATTAAAAAACATCAGGATGACCAAAAACACTTCGAATGTACGGAAATGGATACTTTAAACAATAAAATTTAAGTAAAGTATGATTTCAGTTATCACAAAACGTCTCTAATAGTCAAAACTATGTCTTAGTGTTTAAAAACCAGGGTATGTCCCTTTAACGAAATAAATACAATAGTTTATTTTATTCCACTGGGGTATAAGTACTTTTAAAAGATTTAACATAACATGCATGCGTTTTACAAAAATTGAACATAGTAAATTACTCTTATAATGAACCAGAAGGGACCGTGATAGTTAGGTATAGCAGTAATTCATTTTATTATATAACATTTAGTGAAAATCTTAAAATATCAGTGAAATAAAAGTCACTCTAAAATGTGTTATCGACACTGTAGAAAGTGTTAACTTCACTGTAAAAAAGCTGGAACTATTTTGCTGCTGACATTTTAAAAATAAAGCGGGCAGCATGGCCCAATGGTACAGTGCCCGCCTGATGCGCGGTCAGTCTAGGATCGATCCCCGTCAGCTAACCACTGGGTTTTTTTCACGACATAATCATATGTCCGACGCCAATATAACCGTAATTTAATGTGTTGAGTGTGTCGGTTTGTTTTTTTTTTTGTTTTTTTTTTTTTAAATAAAGGTAAATTGCCAAAAGTAATATAATAAATAGAAAATTTCATGTGTTTGACAAATATGATTTATGTGAGAAACATGTGAAAATATATGTGAGATTTTGTATATTTATCATATAATAATTTTCTAGCATATCCAGTGTAATCAAAGTGTGTGATATTTTGCAGATCACATACTTTCAGAATTTGATCACTTTGCAAATTAGATGTAAATTAATCAAGGTGTAATTAATTGTACATATAACTGTAAACAGTTAACATAGACTCTGTTGATAACAGTCCTGCCAAATTCTCTATGTACATGTATATTAGTACATCTTGTATTACAATTTGTGATACAATGCAATACATTGTATACTACAATATGTACAAAATATATATATGATATTGTTTCCTGAACTTGATTGATTGCCTGTAGTCTACTACATGTTTGTGTATGTTATTGCCATGGTAATATAAACAACAAGCTTTTCAGTAATCTTTATTGCATACATTATTAATGATTTTTACTAACTGCTATGTGCTAAGCTCTGGTGATTTCCAGGAAGTCATTTGTGGACTTACATATGTCAGTTACTGATAATTAACTGTTATAGACAAATAACAGTAGTTAACAATCTTTGTGAACATTCTTAGTTTGACATTGACAGTTCAGTGGTAAAGCAATCTCTTGACGTATTGTCGGTTTGGGATGGATCACTGTCGATGGGCCCATTGGGCTATTTCTCGTTTCATCCAATGCACCACAACTAGTATATCAAATGCTGTGATATGTGCTATCCTGTCTGCAGGATGGTGGATCTAAAAGATACCTTGCTGCTAATTTAAAAGAGTAGACAATGAAGTGGCGACAGTGGGTTTCCTCTCTCAATATCTGTGTTGTCCTTAACTATATGTCCGACGCCATATAACCAACCGTAAATAAAATATGTTGAGTGCATTGAAAAATAAATAATTTCCTTCTTTTTCTTCCTCTAAGACTATATGTCAGAATGACCATTAGTTTGACATCCAATAGCCGATGATTAATAAATAATAAATGGTGGTGTCGTTAAATAGAGAATAACTAGTTAATGACGCTTGATATCGGCTTTATCCTGTGAAGGTAAGAATGGGGAATTCCGCGAGGCTTGGCGAGCGAAATTTCCCATTCGTTCTGAACAGGATAAAGCCGATATCAAGCGTCATTAACTGGTTATTATCTTTATCCTGCAATCCTACAGGAATATTCGGAAAATCATGATTTATTCCTGATTTCTGTACGCAAAGCGAGTATTGTCTACCTAGCAAGGCTTTTGCTGTATGACATCATGCAAAATACATGACGTCATTATTTGTAAGACGCTAGCTACATTCTGTCACATTAAAAAAAGCATTTCTGAACTCTAATTCATAAATAAATATACAAGTTTCGTATTGTTATCGCAAAACTAAAAGTTATTTGTATTTACTGCTATTTTACATTTGTTATGGTATGGCATATGGGGTCAGAGGTCAACATTACTCAGAAACGTGACGTCAAAAGTCATAACATGCTACTAGCATGTTATGACTTTGCTTTAACAGGTCATCATAACAGGCCAGTAGGAACACTGGTTGCAGGATAAAACCCCCAAAACACTTCTTCTTTCGACAGTTCACTAAAATGCTGCTTAAATATTCAGGGAATACTAGAAAGTAGCTCAATATAAACAATTGATTAATGAAAATGATAAATATGCATTGAAGACGTAAATGTTGCACTATGTCATTGTCAGCAATGACCATGGTCATCATCACAATTTAATCACAATATGCTTGGTTCAGAATGCCAACTGCCAGAACAAAGTTGGCCAACTTTCTGATGTCACGTTTTCAGCTATCAATGCACTCAGACTAACAACCGATGTCAGTCTGTGTTTTTTTTAAAATCTGTATTAGACAGCTGTCGTAATAGTCGTATAAGACAAACATTTATTTATTAGTGCTTAGACTAGCAACTAGACTGTCGTAGAAGTCGTGACAACAGAAAATTGGCTAACTTTGTGCTGATAGTTGGTAGTCTGAACCAAGCATAACAGGCTCTGTCTCTCTGTCTCTCTGTCGATGCATGTACAAGCATGCATAATACATCATTTTTTTTATTATTTTTTTTTATGTCTGTGTGTGTGTTTATTTATTTGTCTATCTATTTATGTATCTACTTATTTTATTATCTATTAGTTTATTTTGTTTAGTTTATTTATTTATCTGTTTATTTATCTACATGTATCTATCTATCTATTTATTTTATTTAGTTATTTATTTATTTTATTTTAGTGTATTCAAGTCCTGCTAGAAAATGGCTGTGATCCAGACCTAATTGACAACAACGGCTTCACTGCTGCGGAACTTGCCGAGAAGTGCCACCAGGAGGCTAGTGCTGCTCTCATCAGAGGGGAAATAACCCTTGACAGCTCCAAATTCTCCACACCACTGCAGGTCAGTTTAAGTGCTGCCACAGAGAAAGCTACGGGCATTATGAGAAATGTTTTTGAAAGTGGTTAATGTTTGCAACAAACTAATAACATTTATGGCCTTTTAAAAAAACCCACCCAGATCTGCAAAAAATGAAACAATTTCAAACCCGCCATGTAAATGCACATGGTCTGTAAACTAATGTTGTACTATCTTGCTCACCGGCCTCGGTGGCATCGTGGTTAGGCCATCGGTCTATAGGCTGGTAGGTACTGGGTTCGGATCCCAGTTGAGGCATGGGATTTTTCATCCAGATACCGTCTCCAAACCCTTAGTGAGTGCTCCGCAAGGATCAATGAGTAGGTGTAAACCTCTTGCACCGATCAGTGATCCATAGTGAGCTCCATGGTCTAGTGGACAAGCTGCTGGACAATCAAGCTGACGACAGTGGTTCAAATCCCATCAAAAGCTGGCTCACACATTCATTCATCTTTCTCATTATCTTAATATAAAAAACTTTCCAATTTGTTCCACGATTCTATCTGTTTCGACCCTTTCTGTCAGTTTCCTCCAACTCTTGTCTTCTGAGCTGTCCACACCATCGCCTACCTGTCTCAACTTCCTCCACGGGTGCAGTCTCTGTGTATTTCCCTGCACCCACCAGGCATCCTCGTCCTCTGCCGCTAATAAAGCTGGTCTGACCCACGGCACTAACTAACGACCGCCGGTAGTAGGGGTGCATAGTATGTGGTTACAAGTGCCTCTTAACAATGCCAGAAGTAACTACTGAACACTCCTCGAAGTTGTCAGACTAAGCCCACAGCTAAAAGCTGATGGGGAATGGCAGGTGTGTGGCACAGATAGCCACAAGACACAAGCACCTGTCGCGGTTGGAGAGACGAGGACTGGGATGTGGAGGTGGACAGCGAAAGAAGTTGAAAGATAAGGAGGAGTTGCCAGATCGGGAAGAAATGAGATGGAATTCAAAGGAGAGAAAGGAAAGGGGGCAGTGGGATTAAAAAAACAAAAAACAACAACATTTATGGCCTTTAAAAAAAAAAAAAAACCAGATCTGCAAAAAATGAAACAATTTCAAACCCGCCATGTAAATGCACATGGTCTGTAAACTAATGTTGTACTATCTTGCTCACCAGCCTAGGTGGCATTGTGGTTAGGCCATAGGTCTATAGGCTGGTAGGTACTGGGTTCGGATTCCAGTCGAGGCATGGGATTTTTCATCCAGATACCGTCTCCAAACCCCGAGTGAGTGCTCCACAAGGATCAATGGTTAGTTGTAAACCACTTGCACCGATCAGTGATCCATAACTTGTTCAACAAAGGCCATGGTTTGTGCTATCCTGCCTGTGGGAAGCAAAAATAAAAGATCCCTTGCTGTTAATCGACGTAAGAGTAGCTCATGAAGTGGCGACAGCGGGTTTCCTCTTAAAATCTGTGTGGTCCTTAACCATATGTCTGACGCCATATAACCGTAAATAAAATGTGTTGAATGCATCGTTAAATAAAACATTTCTTTCTATCTTGCTCATTAGAATGATGGACACAGTGGTGCAGTAGTTGTGCTTTGACAGACTTGCCACAATTTTTCTATGTTTTTTTTTTACTTTACACACAATAAGTGTGCGTGAATTTTAGCAGGGAGGATCTAAACTATGGCAAGGAGGTGGGAATTAGCTCAGTTAGGTGAGTGCTCAC
>JAECMU010004842.1:0-10200 GCA_016106625.1 Dracogyra subfuscus | reverse complement strand
GTTTTTTTTTTGGGGGGGTGGGGGGTGGGAGGGTCTTTTACTTCTCGCCTGAAATACTAACATGTGGGGTGGGGGACAGAATATTCATGTTTACAAAATAGATGTAACTACAACATTTGACAAAACAAAGTTCACTATCCGTCGGGCATGGCAATAGCAGTTATTTACTAGCCCAACATTTAATATCACTAGCCATGGCAGTGAGGCTACCATAATCTAGAAGCCGTGCCTTCACTAATTTATTCAGTTGATGTGTGTGCTTATTGAGCGTTTAGTACTTATTACAAACGTCGCTGACCTTGAGATATCAAGGGACGCATGGACTGACAATGACAGGTTTACTTTGTGATTTGATGACCTTTCACTTGATCAGATTTGTACAAACCTTTTAGTGCTGTGGAGATCTCGTGCAGGTCGAATATCACCGAGCTGTGATAAGTGTCACTGTATAGGCAGACGTGACCACGCAGTTCCTTTCTACTGAAACGGCAACCATAACTGCTTTCTCCATCTTGATGGGCACGTGCCAGCGTAAGTCGTCATTGTATGGTCGTAAGCGGCGGGTTCCAGCGTCGAAAAGACGTCGCCAGACCACTGTATTATTTCATAAAACAGGTTAAAACGATATTTATGGCGCCGACCCAAGACATTTAAATCTCAGACTCGAGCCATGACGAGCCGAGAATACTGGATCGATCGTGTAAAATGACCCATAATTTGTGGAATAAAACCAGAGAGTGAAGCAGTCCTATAGATTGAGCCACGCCGAATCGGTGCTATGTTAGGAAGGATCCGTCTTCTTTCTCAGCGCAGATATTAATACTGACGGGTCAAGATACTCGTAGAAAGCACCGGAAAACCTGTGTAATAATTGCTTCATTGACTTTATTAATATTTTATTGTCGTTTTGTGTTTTTATCTTTGGTAGTTGTTAGCTGTCATTGCACCAGAACGCTTACTTCACGTTCAGGCAAAAAATGTCATAAACTATATTATATAAAGAATATAGAGGATACGGTAGAAGATTTGTAAACTTAAGCCGATTCGATCGTCCGTAAAAGGGTTTTTAATTATTTTGTTTAATCTCTCTCTCTCTCTCTCTCTCTCTCTCTCTCTCTCTCTCTCTCTCTCTCTCTCTCTCTCTCTCTCTCTCTCTCTCTCTCTCTCTCTCGGAAGCGTAATAGTGCAGTATGGTCGAGTTACTAACAACCCTACTGAGTCGACAGCAGGTTTAACAGCCGGTAGTTCTGGGTTCGTGTCTCATTGCGGCTGAAACTCAGAATGAGTCTACATTACATTGTTGAGGTCAAGGCCATTGGAGCCCCCGTCCTACCCTAGCACCATCTCCCACCCCCACCCACCCCACACACACGCCTCATTAATCACTAATAATTACGTTTAGAAATAGCCAGGTTGGTGCCCATTACTAGACATTTGAAAATACTTTATATCCAGCATTTGTGTTCTTGTCGGTTTTCTCTGAAAGTATGTCTTCGTTAATCAGATATATTAATTGTGTTTCACGGCAACCGCCCCCATCGCCCCCATCATCCGCGTGCTCCACAGTTCGCTCATTAAGTGCTATTGTGTCGTCTGTTCTCTGTCATTTATAGAAATATATTTGGATAATGCAAATGCCATGATTTGTGAGGGTTGGATCACAACTGTCTTCGCAAAGAGGATTGTGATTATATCAAGGACTCGTCATTCTATATGGACTATGTCTGACGCCATACAACAGTAAATAAAATGTGTTGAGTGTGTCGTTAAATAAAACATTTCTTTCTTTCTTTTTTCCGTATACAGAATGACGTCCACTCGCCCATCGGCTAAGCCAAATAATCGTTCACAAAAATATGAAACTTGGCACAGGTGTTCTGTGGCTTAGTGAGATCAATTTGAAAACGGGACCCGCAAAATACCTCACCCCAAGTGGTCGCCATGTTGAATTTTAAAATGGCCCTAGTTAATTGTAAGACCGATAACACCATGGTTCTAAAGCATACCTCCATATTTTAAGGTGGTACGCGTCTTCTTATGCACATTTAAAATAGGTCACATGTCCGCCATGTTGTCTTTGGAGATGGCCACCATATGTAAACATTTTCAATGAAAATAACCAAATCTAAGCAAGATAGAACCTTTCTTTCAAAGGTTATACCTATATTTAAGGCGTTTATGAAACTTTTGGTTCATGTAGAATGTAGGTCATATGTGTGCCAAATTGCATTTAAAGGGACATTCCTGAGTTTGCTGCAATTTTTAAAATGTTATCGACCAACAGAGACTTTTTAACGATAGTAATTATATATCAAACATATTTTTCTGCATAAAATATTAGTGACCGTATATTAAACGTTATTTTTTTTTCGTACGTACGAAGTCATTTAAAGACAAAATCCAGTTTGGACTTCTTACAAATATCAACCAGAAACACATTGAATATACAGACATTGATATTCTAAACAAAAAAATATATATTTAATATGCAGGTTTAATCGTAGAAATATTTTATTAGTCGGAAACATGTTACAATACAGCAAACTCGAGAATGTCCCTTTAAAGATGTTTTTTTAGGTGTAAACATTTCCAATGACTATTTCAAACCTGGACCATAGAGAATCGTAATTCAAAAGTCTCTACCCATATGTTAGGTACCTCTGTATCTACATGTGAACTTAAAGTTGGACACCATATGTAAACATTTTAATACATATCTCGAAATCTAAGCCATGTAGTATGAAAACATGAAGCGTCAACTGGCAGAGCCGTTCCAAATACTATAGCTCTAATTTAGGGACTTACTAGCCGCATCCACACCAGGTAGTTATCTCTAGTTATCTCCAGAACCTTAAATGGACATTCCTGAGTTTGCTGCAATGTTTAAGATGTTATCGACTAACAGATACTTTTTAATGATTGTAATTAAATATTAAATATATTTTCCTGCATAAAATATTAGTGGCTGTATATTAAACATGTTTTTGATCGTTCTAATATTTGTACTGGATTAAATTTCGTTTTATTTCCTAAAATAAAAAGTGTCGTACGTACGAAATTATTTGAAGACGAAATCCTGTTTGGGCTTCTTACAAATATTAAGACGACCAAAAATACATTGAATATACAGACACTGATATTCTAAACAAGAAGATATATTTAACATGTAAGTTTAATCGTAGAAATATTTTATTAATCTTAAACATGTTACAATGCAGCAAATTCGGGAATGTCCATTTAATAAGAGTGCCTTTTTTTTACATCGACATCTCGCCTCACCAAAATACTAATGTCTTCTGGCTTGTGAGATAATGAGTTTTCGTGTAAATGGCAAACTGTAAAGTGAGGGCGGTATGATTTGATGATCTCTACGGGTCCTGGTAAGGTGTATTGCATAAATGAAGCTATCCACGATTCATTGGATCATCAGAGGAAGTCCGCTACATTTTCCTTGTTCATTTCCACAAAAGAAGATTTGAGTGCGTCGTTAAATAAAACATTTCCTTCTTTCCCAAAGAAAACAAGATCATGTATTTGTTAAGCAATTTGTACTGCTGTTGGTCTTCTGGTCATTTGTTTGTCTAAAATCTCAGGGCCATTCATTGCTCATTTTATTACTCCATTTAGTATTAGCTCTACAGGAACAATGTTCGTGTACTTAGGTACTGCTGGTGTAGAATGTTGTGAGTGCGTGATAGCAGACTGTTACATGAGTGCGTGCTAGTAGAATGTTGTGAATGCGTAATAGCAGAATGTTACATGAGTGCGTGATAGTAGAATATTGTGAGTGCGAGCTAGTAGAATGTTGTGAGTGTGTGACAGCAGGATGTTACATGAGTGTATGCTAGTAGAATGTTGTAAGTGCGTGATAGTAGAATGGTGTGAGTGTGTGACAGCAGGATGTTACATGAGTGCGTACTAGTAGAATGTTGTGAGTGTATGCTAGTAGAATGGTGTGAGTACGTGATCGTAGTATATTGTTAGTGTATAATAGTAGAATGCTCTGAGTGCGTGATATTAAAATGCTACATGATTGCGTGATAGTAGAATGATGTGAGTGTGTGATAGTAGAATGCTACATTAGTGCGTGATAGTAAAATGTTTGAGTGCGTGATAGAATGTTGTGTGCGATATTAGAATGTGTGACAGAAGAAAGATGCTTGTGTTAGCGGCGATATTCGGGAAAACAGTGACTAAATGCTTATGAATACTCTACATCAAGCTTTACTTACGGAACAGGGGACTGGGATGGATAGCCCACTCTTAATAATTTTTAATTTAAAGAAAAATATGTATTATTAACATTTAACTTATAGAATGAAGGAAATCGTGTTTCAAGATATCTAGTTTTCCAACGTTTCAAACATTCCGCCTAACCTTCAAAAACACTGGATCTCAGTCAGTCAGATCCCACCCCAAATGTTCACTTGATTCTGCCCTGTTAGAAATTAATGATATTACTATACAGTAATTGTTATCAACTAAATGGCATACGATAACTGATAGTAATCAAATGACCTCCAGTAACTGTTGTCAACCAATACGTCTAGAATAATTGTTAGCAAACGAATATCAATGCCACCTATTAGCAGCTAAACGGTCTACAGTATTTGGTAGCAATTAAATGGTCTATATTGGCTGTTAGCATGTACAACAGGAACTGTTAGAAACCAGATGCCAGGCCTGTAAGATATCTGGAGTGGGGAGAGCACAAACACTAGTGAAGGGTCACAGACTTAAAAGTCGGGGGAGGCAATAGCCATATTTTTACCTTTATAAATGTAGATTTAGATGAAAAAAACTTACATTTTCGTGTTCGGGTTGGGGTGGGGCATGGGTGCACAACAAGATGCCCCCTTTTCTGATGTATACATTCTACAATAATTTAGCAATCAAATACTGTTCAGTAATTGTTAGTAATCAAATGGTCTACTAGTACAGTAACCGCAAATGTTAGCAACCAAGTAGTCTACAGTAGTTGTTAGCAATCAAATGGTCTACAGTAGCTGTTAACAACCAAGTGGCCTACAGTAGCTGTTAACAACCAAGTGGCCTACAGTAACTGTTAACAGCCAAGTGGCCTACAGTAACTGTTAACAGCCAAGTGGCCTACAGTAACTGTTAACAACCAAGTGGCCTACAGTAACATAACAACCAAGTGGCCTACAGTAACTGTTAACAGCCAAGTGGCCTACAGTAACTGTTAACAACCAAGTGGCCTACAGTAACTGTTAACAACCATGTGGCCTACAGTAACTGTTAACAACCAAGTGGCCTAAAGTAACTGTTAACAACCAAGTGGCTTACAGTAACTGTTAACAACCAAGTGGCCTACAGTAACTGTTAACAACCAAGTGGCCTACAGTAACTGTTAACAAGTGGCCTACAGTAACTGTTAACAACCAAGTGGCCTACAGTAACTGTTAACAACCAAGTGGCCTACAGTAACAGTTAACAGCCAAGTGGCCTACAGTGACTGTTGACAACCAAGTGGCCTAAAGTAACTGTTAACAACCAAGTGGCCTACAGTAACTGTTAAAAACCAAGTGGCCTACAGTAACTGTTAACAACCAAGTGGCCTAAAGTAACTGTTAACAACCAAGTGGCTTACAGTAACTGTTAACAGCTAAATGATCCAGGGTACTAGTATCTGTTAGCGATTGAATGCTTAATATTATCTTTTACCTTTTAACGAGTAAATGTTTTATAACTATTAACTTATAACTGTGCTATAACTGTAGTAACTGTTAACAACTAAATCTTATGACAAGTAATTTTCTGCATTTATAGCTCTAGTATCTTTCATAATAGTATGCAGTACCTTTGGTGACTAAAATCAAGGTGTTCTAAAAATGGGTCTGTAGCTGTTAGACAACTAAATGCGTTATGCTAGTCTGCACATTAACCTATATCTGCTAACTACTTGCTAACAGACGTGGAAAAACCAGACGAATGTCGAGTGTACGACTTCTGTAATCAGGTTGTGGAAACTTGAGGAAACCTATTAAGCCCTCATTAGATGACAGCACGCCCGGGAAGTAGGGTGTTCAGCGGCAAATGATGATGATAAACGCTAGTGGCCAGAGTGATTAACATTGTCTTATAATAAGAAGACAGACTGCATGGAAACGTTAGCTCAAACTCGGTTGTAACCAACACGGAGTGGTCACTGTTTATAGATACAATTGGTATGTAACCACCAGCATTTACTTATTTGTTTCTATCTTTTTATTATTGGCTTATTTTGTAGTGTTCTTCTTGTCTCGTTGCTGCTGTTATTGTTGTTCTTGTTGTTGTTATTGCTGTTGTTGATGCTGTTCTTGATGTTGTTGATGCTGTTGTTGATGTTGTTGTTGCTGTTCTTCTTGTTGTTGTTGCTGTTATTGCTGTTCTTGATGTTGTTCTTGTTGCTTTTGTTGATGCTGTTATTGTTGCTGTTCTTGATGCTGTTATTGCTCCAGTTTTTATTGCTGCTGTTGTTGTTGCTGTTTTTGTATGCTGTTGTTGTTGCTGTTATTGTTGCTGCTGCTGTTGATGCTGTTATTGTGATGTTGTTGTTGCTGGTGATGTTGTTGCTGGTGTTGTTTCTGTTTTTGGTGCTGGTGATAGTGGTTATGGTGGTTGTAGTATATGTTGGATAACACCACCTATAATGATATTAATGAAACCCGGTGTGAGACCGGACTAGTAATATGTAATCTTTTACTGGTGTGAGACCCTATGTGAATTTACTCAACGATTCCGATGATGTAATACACAATAAATGGAGCATGGCTGAAGACGCCGTGGTTGTTTGTTTTTTTGTCTTACAAGATGCGTATTGTTCAGTGGTGTTGGTGCTGATGGTGGTGGTGATAGTAATGGTGGTGGTGATAGTAGTGGTGGTGGTGATAGTGGTGGTGATAGTAGTGGTAATGGTGGTGGTGGTGATAGTAGTAGTGGTGGTGATAGTGGTGGTGGTGGTGGTGGTGATAGTAGTAGTGGTGGTGGTGATAGTAGTGGTAATGGTGGTGGTGGTGGTGATAGTAGTGGTAATGGTGGTGGTGGTGATAGTAGTAGTGGTGGTGATAGTAGTGGTGGTGGTGATAGTGGTGGTGGTGGTGGTGATAATGGTGGTGGTGGTGATAGTAGTAGTGGTGGTGATAGTAGTGGTGATAGTAGTGGTGGTGGTGATAGTAGTGGTGGTGGTGATAATGGTGGTGGTGGTGATAGTGGTGATGGTAGTGGTGATAGTTGGTGTGGTATGTGGTGGTCGTGGTGGTGGTCATAATGTTGTGGTGGTGGTGCTGGCAGCGGCGGTGGTTGTGAAATACCCCATTCAATAAGTTTAAGTTTAGAAACAAAACACTAAAACAGAAAATAAGAAGGCACTTTGTAATACAGTTAAATATCCCTCTCTGCTGTTAGCCATTTTATGACCAAGTCAGATAATTGTTCCATGTTTCTCTTTAAATCACTGAAGGGTTTTCAGCTCATATATCAGTCGTTTGATGTGCCACAGTATTTTTTCTGCTTTTAATTTGGGATGTTTTTTTGTTTTTTGTTTTTTGTCTTTGTAATTCAAAAAATCAAATCATGTTGGGCTTCTTTTCTTCAATGACCAGTCAGCTTGCTTTCGTTTGATCGGAATTCTTCTTTACCACGAATACCTATCGTTTCATTTCATTTGAACCTATTTTCGTGCTATAATCCAATTAGGGTTCAAGCACGCTGTCCTGGACCCGCACCTCAGCTATCTGGGGTGTCTGTCCAGGACAGTGGGTTGGTTGTTAGTGGCTAGTTAGAGAGACGAGTGTGTAATGGTCTTACACCTGCCCACTGAGTCGTTAAAACACGCTCTGAATGGGACACGGTAGGGTACCGGGTTACGAACGCTGTACCTACCAGCCTTATGCCGGATGACTCAGTCACAACACCTCCGAGGCCTGTACGAGCCTGTCAGTAACGATGATATGTCATATATTGTCTAAACTATGATAGAATAATCTAATCGGAATGCGTAGCCTGTGTACTGCTTGTGTCCTTCATCTCTAAGTCTCTAGACTTGGTATGGCAGCCCCGTCAGCTAACCACTGGGGTTTTTCCTCGACATAACCATATGTCCGACGCCAATATAACCGTACTTAAAAATGTGTTGAGTGCGTCGTTAAACAAAACAAAACAAAACAAAACTGGTATGGCAGAGCGGGCAGCATAGCCCAGTGGTACAGTGCCCGCCTGATGCGCGGTCGGTCTAGGATCGATCCCCGTCAGCTAACCACTGGTTTTTTCGATATAACCGTCATTATAATGTCTTGAGTGCGTCGTTAAACCAAAATAATTTTTTTTTTAAATGGTATAGCAGTTTCCATATTGTAGAGTTCTGGGGCCTAATTCACAAAGCTCTCTTAGGCTCTGCTAGACAACAAAGCATCCTCTTTGTCAGTCTTTTAGCTTTGCGCTTCGAAATCGCAAAGTTGCGAGAGTTTAATGAATTAGGCGCCTGATACCTACTCATCGACTGGTGTGTTGATATACTAAATACCACTGAAAACACACCAACACATTTTCAGTGGTTATTGATTGAGGTTTCTATAAATAAATAAAAAACACTTAAAGAGACATTCCTGAGTTTCCTGCAATTTTTAAGATGTTATGGACTAACATATGATTTTTAACGATTGTAATTACATATCAAATATATATTCCTACATAACATATTAGTGGCTGTATATTAAACATGTTTCTGATCGTTCTAATATATGTCCTGGCGTAAATTTCATTTTATTTACTAAAACAAAAACATGTTTCGTACATACGAATACAAAATCCAGTTTGGGCTTCTTACAAATATTGAGAAGACCAGAAACACATTGAATATACAGACATGGATATTCTAAACAAGAAAATATATTTAATATGTAAGTTTAATCGTAGAAATATTGTATTAGTCGGACACGTTTTACAATGTAGCAAACTCAGGAATGCCCCTTTAATAACACTAACCTTAATATATCATTCAAATGGTTACTTAATGGCCGCCAGAAAACATCCAATTACACACAAATCAGTTTTGTGTTTTATTTTTTCTTCTTATATCCTTTTTACAACTACAAATTTAAATAATGCGTTTTTTCATGAAGTTCAGTATATATCGTAGTGTAGACCTTCCTCTGATTTGTAGGGCAGTTCCATGGGCCAATTGGGTTAGTTCTAGTTCCAGCCAGTGCACCACGACTGGTATATCAAAGGCCGTGGTATGTGCTATCCTGTCGGTGGGATGATGCATACAAAAGATCACTTGCTACCAATAGAAAAATGTAGCGGATTATCTCTCAAATTACCGAATGTTTGACATCCAATAGCCGATTATTAATAAATCAATGTGCCCTAGTGTTGTCGGTAAACAAAATAAAATGTTCTTTCCTGTGATTCGTGGCTTCGAGTCGATTCATGGGTAACGTGTGTGATATCTCTGGCACTCACGTTTATTCCGTGTCTGATACACTGTCTCTAAAATTCTAAATATCACGTCACATCACGTGCGAGATTCATTCATCACAGTCGAGGTACAGTTGTATGTATATCAAAGTCCAACGCTGATGTATTACCAGTTACATAAGTGTGCTCTTCCATAATCAGGATCATAATAGTATGGTCAGATAAGGCTCAAGTGCCCTAGGTACCTCCGAAACTGAGGTGCATGGGGTAGTTTGAGAGGAAACTCGTTGCAGCCACACCGGTTATGAATACTGTCTGGAACGACGGAATGTTTGTATCCATTTTCTACAACACGTACACGAGCTCCTGTTCCCTCAGTTGTGGATCATACAGTTTTAATTATTGCAATACTGGGGCGGATCTAGAGGGGGGTCCAAAGGGTCCGGACCCCCCCCCCCCTCAAATTTGAGAAGTGCCCCTTTTATTTAGGATGTTTAGGTGTTTTTTACAAATGTATTTAGTTTTTTTTATAAATTATTATTATTATGCCAGCGTCCCTGTTGTAGCACTATTATATTATTGTCCATGTGAACCGTGTGTAATTTTTCCATAGTGCCTTTTCATAATGTTATAGTGCCCTTTTTGTCTTGGACCCCCCTCATCAGAAAAGCTGGATCCGCCACAGCGGTAACAAATGTAATTACTTAGTTCCTACTCCTCCTCCTGTCTCTGTCTGTCAGTCTGTCTGTCTGTATCTCTCTCTCTCTCTCTCTCTCTCTC
>JAECMU010004830.1:0-10763 GCA_016106625.1 Dracogyra subfuscus | reverse complement strand
CAGTAGACAGCACATCAAGAGTTAAAGTAAAGGGAGAGAATGCTCCATTCTGTGTTAGAGTTACCTCCACCTTCTCACCGGAGACAACTGACACATTGGTGACCTTGACAAGGCTGCTACTCCACGTGACATTCACTAAAAAGAAAAGGAATGTTTGTGTAAAGACACCTCAGCACATTAAAAAACTATGAACTTGGTTTTCAACATAATAATCATGATTATTTTAACACTTAGTCTTAAATAGTTAGAATGAAAACCTAATGATGCGTATGGCTCGTGCCCTGGGCGCCACTAAACAGTTTCTATTTAAGTCAGACAAGCCATCCTCGGATAGTGAAAAAAATAATTTTCTTCAGATGTATGATCTGTCTTTGATTTGTTAATTAAACGAGTAACAAGCTTCACTGGTATTTGTGAGCTGATATTATTAAAGTTCTATAAAAGATGAGTGTCAGAAGTTTGGACGGTATCCTCCCATTAGTCATACCCCCATTAGTCATACAGTTTATAACTACACAGGTCAAGGTTTGGTGCACACTTAATCATCTGCCCGTTACCCAGATAAAAATGAAAGATCCAACATAGATAGATGTGATTTTAGCAGCTTGGAGATTATTGTATATCTCATTGTTACATCAAAACATGTCTCCTTCATGTTTCCTTCTCCTAAGAGCAACTCCTTATAACTGGAGAAACCATGAAAACACTGACCCCTGTGTGTTCATTATTATAGAAACATTTCTCCTTCAAAGTTTGTTTGTTTTGTTTTGTTTTTGTTTTTTGTTTAACGACGCACTCAACACATTATAATTACGGTTATATCGGCGTCGGACATATGGTTATGTCGAGAAAAAACCCCAGTGGTTAGCTGATGGGGGTCGATCCTAAACCGACCGCACATCAGGCGGGCACTGTACCACTGGGCCATGCTGCCCGCTTTTCCTTCAAAGATGCTGAGTTATGATTACAACAGTGACTAGTTAGCAGTGAGACACAGCCAATACAAGCTGAGATAATCCTCTGAGACCATTCTCATTCTCCACACAGGTGTGCTCAGTTTACTTACTGCTTGACTGTTTTCCTAATTGTATAACTATTGACCATATGACTAATGGGGGTATGACTAATGGGAGGATACCGTCCAAACATCTGACACCCAAACAGGTGCAATTTCAGTGCTGGTCATAGGCATTATTTTCCATAGATACGCCACTGGATTATTCTTACTAATTAATATCAAGGGTTATTTTGTAAGCTCTTTCCCATAGACAGGAAAGCACAAAAACATAGTTGTTGATAAACAAGTTGTGGGCACCGATTGAGATAGTGGTGAAGCTTGACCTAAACTCATGATCACAGAATAAAAATCAACCTCCACTGGGGGGGATTTCAACCACAGATTCTCAGTATGAGAATCCAGTGCTCTACCCACTGAGCTAATTAGGGAAATTCCCTCTAGCTACTGTCAGTAGCAGCACTTCATTCCTACATGACTACATAGGCACCTGTGCCAGATAAAAACAATTGCTGCTGACCATTATCAAATTTAAGCATCCCTCAAACTACATGTATGGTTTTGAGGGAATTTTGGTTTACAGAGGGTCCAGTTTTGAGAGGTTTCACTGTATAAAGGAGGTAAAGTACAATAGATACAGACAAGAGTTACTGCATTACCTTTTCCTTTCTGTTATTAACTTTTCTAAAAAACATGGACACTGGATGGACCTGATCTGTGAAAGTCATGGTCATCCTTAACCAGTACACATCACCTTGGGAAACAGGGCTACTGACAATTTTCAAATATTGTGTTAGAATGGGAAAAACGGACTGGTCTACTGAGGGTCACTGATTGATCTTATGGCCAGCCATCAAACCTCTATGAAAGTTACATTTTGTTTTGTTTAACGACACTACTAGAGCACGGTGACATAGTAACCATCAGCTAATATTGGATGTTAAACATTTGATAATTCTGATAAACAGTTTTCAGAGGAAAGCTGCTACATTTTTCTAATTAGTAGAAAAGAAATTTTTATATGCACGTTTTCAGAGACAGAACAGCACATACCATGACCTTTGACATACAAGTCATGGGAAACCCATTCATTCACTACATTTGTCTCATTAGCATCAAGGGATCTGACAGCACATACCACAGCCTTTGGTATATCAGTATGGACAGGAAAGAAAACCCCAATGAGACCTTGGGTCCACCGATGGTGTTCTATTCTACGACTTCAGACGAGCACTCTACCAACTGAGCTAGACCTGCCCCATGTTACACAGTTTACCTAGACATTGCCCCATGTTACACCGTTTACCTAGACCCTGTCCCATGTTACACAGTTTACTTAGACCCTGCCTCATGTTACACAGTTTACCTAGACCCTGCCCCATGTTACAGTTTACTTAGACCCTGCCTCATGTTACACAGTTTACTTAGACCCTGCCCCATGTTACACAGTTTACCTAGACCCTGTCCCATGTTACACAGTTTACTTAGACCCTGCCTCATGTTACACAGTTTACCTAGACCCTGCCTCATGTTACAGTTTACCTAGACCCTGCCCCATGTTACACAGTTTACCTAGACCCTGCTTCATGTTACACAGTTTACCTAGACCCTGCCCCGTGTTACACAGTTTACCTAGACCCTGCCTCATGTTACACAGTTTACCTAGACCCTGCCCCATGTTACACAGTTTACCTAGACCCTGCCTCGTGTTACACAGTTTACCTAGACCCTGCCCCGTGTTACACAGTTTACCTAGACCCTGCCCCATGTTACACAGTTTACATGTTACACAGTTTACCTAGACCATGCCTCATGTTACACAGTTTACCTAGACCCTGCCCCGTGTTACACAGTTTACCTAGACCCTGCCCCATGTTACACAGTTTACCTAGACCCTGCCCATGTTACACAGTTTACCTAGACCCTGCCCCACGTTACAGTTTACCTAGACCCTGCCCCATGTTACACAGTTTACCTAGACCCTGCCCCACGTTACACAGTTTACCTAGACCATGCCTCATGTTACTACTCCATGTTACATAGTTTACCTAGACCCTGCCCCATGTTATAGAGTTTACCTAGACCCTGTCCCATGTTACACAGTTTACCTAGACCCTGCCCCATGTTACACAGTTTACCTAGACCCTGCCCCGTGTTACACAGTTTACCTAGACCCTGCCCCATGTTACACAGTTTACCTAGACCCTGCCCCATGTTACACAGTTTACCTAGACCCTGCCCCACGTTACACAGTTTACCTAGACCCTGCCTCATGTTACACAGTTTACCTAGACCCTGCCTCATTTTACACAGTTTACCTAGACCATGCCTCATGTTACTACTCCATGTTACATAGTTTACCTAGACCCTGCCCCATGTTATACAGTTTACCTAGACCCTGCCTCATGTTACAGTTTACCTAGACCCTGCCCCATGTTACACAGTTTACCTAGACCCTGCTCCATGTTACACAGTTTACCTAGACCCTGCCCCATGTTACACAGTTTACCTAGACCCTGCCTCATGTTACAGTTTACCTAGACCCTGCCCCATGTTACACAGTTTACCTAGACCCTGCTCCATGTTACATAGTTTACCTAGACCCTGCCCCATGTTACACAGTTTACCTAGACCCTGTCCCATGTTACACAGTTTACCTAGACCCTGCCCCATGTTACACAGTTTACCTAGACCCTGCCTCATGTTACACAGTTTACCTAGATCCTGCCCCATGTTACACAGTTTACCTGGAATTCCTGTCAGTGAAACAGTCAGGTTTTCTGATCCGTCTGTATCCTGCAGTTGTGGGACGAACTTGAGTTTCATCTGAGGAGACTTGGAGTCAAAACAAACCTTATCTACAGTGACAGTTGGTTTGTCAGCCACTGGAGAAATGTCAACAGATAACACACCACCTGTTGTAACAGAAAAAATATAGATATAACACGCCACCTGAGGATTTAAAAACTGATCTAAAGGCAAAATGTTACGTTAAACTTTAATAAAAAAGTTTTGAAAAAAACCCCACCATCCACCCGAAACTCATAAATGCCAAATTTACTGCTGTGAAACCATTAAAATATTTCACCGATTTCTGTAGACAATGACTAACCTCTTGACACCTTCAGTCCATTGCGATTCAGCACGGCCTTGACCTTGAGAAGAACCTGACCTGAGAAATGTGGTTTTGTTGTCATCTTCACTTCACCAAACTCATTTTGTGCCAGGACGACCTTTTGACCTGTGACCTGACCTTTGCTGAAGGTCACTGATTCCGGAATATCATTGACCTCTACAGTAAGGTCTCCAGTTTCCTGTGTGGAATTTACCAATCTTGCAGACAGTGAGAGAATGACAGGGACATCTTCGGTCCCAGCCAGTGACGTGGCTTCCAAGAGTGGTGGTTCGGGAGGAGGTGTATCTGAAACAAAGAGGGAATGTGTGTTTAATGACACCCTGGAACAGGGCTCAAATTATACCACCGCCCAGTGGTGTAGCATGGGTTGCCAGCAACCGAGACAAGACCGGTATTGCACCCCTAACCAGTGGATTGCACCCCCAATCAGTGTATTGCACCCCGAATTAGTGTATTGCACCCCCAATTAGTGTATTGCACCCCCAATTAGTGTACTGCATCAGTGTACTGCACCCCAATGAGTGTATTGCACCCCTAACCAGTGGATTGCACCCCTAACCAGTGGATTGCACCCCCAATCAGTGTATTGCACTCCAATCAGTGTATTGCACTCCAATCAGTGTATTGCACTCCAATCAGTGTATTGCACCCCTAACCAGTGGATTGCCCACGCTACACCACTACCACCACCCTCCTTACCTGCTATTGTGCCTCGAAATTCGGACATTGTCCATGGCAAGAAAAATTGTTTGCCTGAGCCCTTTGTTTAATTTTTGTCTGATAAGTTTCCTCAGTGCCCTTCTTTTGATGGAAAAGTTTGCCTTGGAGTCCCTCAAACTTCCCTTGGTGCTCTAATATCTGTTATTAAACTGCTGTGCCTCATCCAAATTAAAATTTGACCTTTAGCCACTATGTTGTATGTTTGGGTTAATAATCATCCATCATCAGTTTCATGATAAAGTACCAGAAACATTGTGTTTTGAGAATAAGAAAGAAAGAAGTGTTTTATTTAACAATGCACACTACACATTTTATTTACAGTTATATGGCATAAGGACCATATTGAGAGAGAAAAGAAAAAAGAAAGAAATGTTTTATTTAAGGACGCACTCAACAAATTTTATTTACAGTTATATGGCATCAAACAGTCAGGATAGCACAAACCATGGCCTTTGTTGAACCAGTTATGGATCACTGGTCAGTATATTGAGAGAGGAAACCTGCTTGCTAAAGCTTGTGTCTGACAACATTAATTTCACTTGTAAGTCTTTAAGTTATTGTCTATACATGAACTACTTATCAGCAGATTATTTACATTCATTTTATTATCTTGACGAACTCACCCGAACTGCAGTCGTCGCCATAGTAACCTGGTTCACACTGACAGAAGTTCTTCTGCAGACAGTCCCCATGTCCAGAACAGTTATTGACATCATCACAAGTGACTAGAAACAAACAAATTTAAATAAATTGGTTAATTATAAATCTAAAGTATTATTTATACACATCAAAATTACAGAACACCACACTCAATAAAACTGGCTTCAAACATTATGTTCAAGATAAACTATTATTAGAAAAATATATGTATTACGAGAATTGTTTACATAAAGAATTCGACAAAAACTGGGAATGTTGGTTCGGTTTTTGGAAAATATTTAAACGACCAGCCCGATTTTGTATATAAAAAGACTGTGGTTGTTTGTTTTACAATGTTGCTGGTTTGGATGAAATACTTATTCCGGCTTTCTTCCCTTTCTCTCCTTGCTCCATGGTATACTCTGTGTACAATTAATATGTATGATAATGATTCAGGGCCCCAACCCTGACATTATCTATTGTTTTTCTGGGGCAATAAAAATTAAAAAAGAAGAAAAGAAAAAAAGAAATTGAATAAAGTTAAGAAAAAACTGTGGAGGAAAAACATGATGGTGAGAACAATTTCAGAAATGAATGAATTTTGATTTTGAAAGGAAATTTCATTTTTTTCATTTAGTCTTCAGTGAGAGCAAAATTGATGAAAGGCGATGAATTACATGAAGTTTCAAATAAAATCTTATTAAAAACTTTCCACAGACAGGACAGTAGATACCACAGTCTTTGATATACCAGTCATGTCACACAGTATATTGTTACCTGAAATACGGCACCTGTATTAAGAGGAACGACAATCTTCTTACCTACAACGTACGGGAAATCCACCGTCATGTAGCTAGTGGTGTCGTCCAGATCAAAATCTGCCTGGTTCCCCACGTAATCCTGTGAAACTAGCAAGATCTGGTATGAACCGCCCGGTTTCAGCGGCAACACCGCGACGTCGTTCTGAACACCTGTCAACAGCGGCTCAACTGTATCATTGGCTGAAATTAAATAAATATAATCCTCTTTATCATGTAATCAGCATATTGTCAGGAAGGAAGGAAATGTTTTATTTAACAACACACTCAACACATTTTATTTACGGTTATATGGTGTAGGACATATGGTTAAGGACCACACAGATACTGAGGGAGGAAACCCACTTTCGCCACTTCATAGGCTACTCTTTTCAAATAGCAGCAAAGGATCTTTTATATGCATCATCCCATAGACAGGATAGCACATACCACAGCCTTTGGTGCATTGGCTGGAGCGAGCATATTGTCACAGTATTAATTCAGTGTACAGTTAGTTAGTTACAACGGCAGTTAATCTATAAATGACCAGGATTTTTTTAATCTCTTTTTTCGTCCCCTTGTGTATACTTACTTAGTTTGTGATAAATGTCCACGCTCCTCACTCCAGATCCATTATCATACTTGTTTATATTTACAGCCAGAGTTCCTTCCTTCACAAGGTCATCCACCAAGGTCAGGTTGGCAGACGGAGCAGATGAATCAATCTGAAGGTGAAAAAAAAGAAGAAGTTATTCCTATAAATAACATTCAGTAATCTACATGTTATATCAACCTTTTGCCACCTGTTGGTGAGAATTTCATTTGATATTTCTGATAACACATACAGTTAACACATATATGTGCGATAACAATTTAAAGACATATAACTAGCTGCTGCTAGGTGAGGATCAGGTTGCCAATGCCATTCCATCCAATGAAAAAAAGCAAAACTGAAATCGATTTCTCTGGAATGTACATGTACAAGTTAACCAGAAATTGATTTGTCTGTGATGCATAAGTTAACAACAATCTCTAGGGCCGTAAACAATTTTCAGTGTGAAAAGACATTTAACTATTTATCTTTCAACTAGTTCAAAAACATATACAACTTGCTTTCACTTGTTAGATATACACAATGTACATGTATGTTAAAACAATTTGTAAGATAACTGGTATCCAACAGCCACTCATGTAGTATTCTCTGTATCTACTGGGAAAAAAGTATTTGTTTAAAAACACATCAGCACTTCGTCTAATCAATGTTTAGTAGGAAAGGAAAGAAATGTTTAATGTCACCACAGCACATTATGTAATCAGACGCTATTAGAAAGAAAGAAAGAAATGTTTTAATTAACGACACACTCAACACATTTTTATTTACGGTTATATGGCGTCAGACATATGGTTAAGGACCACACAGATTTTGAGAGGAAACCTGCTGTCGCCACTTAATGGGCTACTCTTTCCGATTAGCAGCAAGGGATCTTTTATTTGCGCTTCCTAGTCAGAATAGCACAAACCATGGCCTTTGTTGAACCAGTTATGGATCACTGGTCGGTGCAACACCTATCCATTGAATCTTTGTGGAGCACTCACTCAGGGTTTGAAGTCAGTATCTGGATTGAAAATCCCAAGTCTCAACTGGTATCTGAACCCAGTACCTACCAGCCTGTTTAGACGCTATTAGAAAAGGATTGTTTAATCATCGACTATTATGAAAAGAAAGGAATGTTTGTTTAATCACTGGCCATTATAGTATTATGAAAAGAAAGGAATGTTTGTTTAATCACTAGCCATTATAGTATTATGAAAAGAAAGGAATGTTTGTTTAATCACTGGCCATTATAGTATTATGAAAAGAAAGGAATGTTTGTTTAATCACTGGCCATTATAGTATTATGAAAAGAAAGGAATGTTTGTTTAATCACTGGCTATTATAGTATTAGCAACGAATAGAAATGTTTGTCTCCCACTTACTGTGTTAAATATTGGCGGTGTGTCGATTGGTTCATTCTGGTCGAATATTATTTTTGCCTCAGCATCGATAACAGCCATGTGAGACACCCGTTTCTTAGGCGACACAGAGAATGAGACAAAACCCTGACCGGACGTGCCGTTGTTCGGCGGCAGAAATCCAACACTCGGGTCCGTGGGAGGCTGGCCTGAAGTGTATAGTGACATATTATTATATTCAGTGGCTAGTAGCAAAGGAAAGGAATGTTTGATGACACCTCCCGTACTACCCCCACCTTATACCCTGCACATTGCATAACCTTCTGACTGCTGCACGCGAGACATATTGCCTGACGTCATGCAAGCCAACCTATAGCCTACTGATTTATATTTTATGCCAATTTTACCTATTTGACTGGCAGAAAATAATAAAACAATAAGGAATAGCTTTGATCAAGATTAAAATGGCCACTTTACCTTTTTGATTTTCTGTGAGAAATATGTTGGAATTTTGAGTTGAAAATGTGGTTTTCAGCAACAGTGTAGGGCTGTAGCTAAGATTTTTTGTTTTGGGAGGCAACTGAGTAGTTAATACTAATAATAGTCTAAAACTCCTTAAACCGTTAAGAAGAGAATTTACTTTAAGTTTCTATGTTTTCAGATTTTTTTTTGGGGGGGGGGCAAGGGGGTAGGTGCTACAGCCCTGCAATGGTGAAATGTCGCGGTCATTTTGATAATAAATATGACCATTTTACCAACAAACGAAAATATGAAATATTGGGATATGAATCATACAATGTAGTTTAAAAGTGAGATGTGTGATTTGTATAAACAATTTAAGTGAAATATTTGAGTAAAAGTGAGATGTGTGATTTGTATGAACAATTTAAGTGAAATATTTGAGTTTGTTATTCTTTACTATATTCAAATTGGTTTTCCTTCACTACGAGCTACATGTAATAACAAATCTCACAAATATAGAAATAACTACTGCATAAATATTTTCTGTCAATGAAATATCTTAAGGAAAACGTAAACAGAATTCTGCTCCTGTTAAGAAGCAAATATTCACGGTTACCTGTAGCTGGGTCAAGTGTCTGCAGTTCCCAGGTAGCAAGACCGTTAATGATGTCAATTCCGGCCCTCACTCGAACTGCAATACCTTCTGTGTCACTTAGGTCAACAGTTTCCTGTATTAAATTAAAAACAAGTTTACACTTTAGTCATTCTGATATCGGCCCTCACTCGAACTGCAATACCTTCTGTATCACTTAGGTCAACAGTTTCCTGTATTCAATTAAAAACAAGTTTACACTTTAGTCATTCTGATATCGGCCCTCACTCGAACTGTAATACCTTCTATATCAACTAGGTCAACAGTTTCCTGTATTAAATTAAAAACAAGTTTACACTTTAGTCATTCTGATATAGGCAATTTAATTTTTAATAGAAAGGTTAAATTTTGTTTAGTGACCTAGTAATTGCATGTGACACACCACGATCTCAAGTTGTGAGGTTTGATGGTCCTGCATGCATCTGTATGCAAGACATGATCCATACAAGGATTTACTGTTGTGTACCATAGATCGTGAAAAGTAGGTCACAGTGACCTAGTAACAGTATTATTTTTACAGACACAAGGAAGAAAAAGAAAACCTAAATTCAAACCTGAAGAATGGGTCGACCATTTTCAATCTCTCTGGTGAAGTTTCCAAACCCAAACGACCCGACTCTGAACGTTCTGATCTCCAGGTCAGAATCGAGCTCATGAACAACGAACACTTTCTGAGCGGGGGCCGTGGCATTCTCATGGTTCTCAAACCTTGAAATAGACAAACCTCTTCTTTATCCTTACATGTTAAACATAATTAAAACAAAAAACAAATTCTATTTTCTGAACGGGGGTTGTGACCTTTGTGTCATTCTCAAAAGTTGATACTGACACGTCTTCTTTACCCTTACATGCATGTTAATCATGATTAAAACAAAAAACTAATTCTTTCTGAGTGGGGGCGGTGACATTTGCATCATTCTCAAACCTTGAAATTGACACAAAGTACATTGTCTTCTTTATCCTTACATGTTAAACATATGAGTAAAACAAACAATGAACACTTTCTGACCTGGGGTCATGTCATTTGTGTCCTACTCAAACCCTGAGATTAACAAATGTCGACTCTTCTTCTTTATGAACTATTCAGTACATGTTAATAGTAATTCTATGAATTGTACCAGTGTTATGTTGTACAGGGGCTCTGGTTTTCTCCTCATTCCCTCCCAATCACTCTTGTAGTTCTGTTATAGTTACAATTTGTATTGTCATACAGAAACAAATCTTCTCCATCCCTCTCCCTTTCTTAAAACTCTCTTTCTCCATCATCTCTCTCTATCCTCCCACTCACTCACTGTCAGTCATGTCTCCCTAACTATCCCTCCCTCTTACTCTCTCTCTATCCTCCCACTCATTCACTGTCGGTCACATCTCCCTAACTATCCCTCCCTC
>JAECMU010004802.1:0-10906 GCA_016106625.1 Dracogyra subfuscus | reverse complement strand
GAAGCCTGATTTAAATACTTGCATCATTATTAACAAAATAAATCTTGGCTTAATGTGTGCCAGGCACTACCTAGCAACTGAGCTAGGTCAAGTGCTAGTCAAGTCGCCCCAAAACCAACTTGCCCCCTACCAGCCTTTGGTCAACTTGCCCGAAACTGTTTAGTCAACTTAAATGGGCATCCGCAGGTAGGGGAATTTTTTTTTTTTTTGAAACAATTACATGGAAAAAACAAAATATACTATCTTCCACACCAAATATCATGACATTCGATCAATCGTGTGTCTTCTACCTGAAGAATTGTTAACATTTTGTTCTGCTATTTACAGTAATCTTAGCAAAAAGATGTCTTCACACTTCACACGTCGAATTCAGGATAACATTGCGTGCATTTTTTTCTGTGGATGCCCATGACTGTAGATTGTAAATAATTTGGACTTTGGTGCATCAATTTATTTATTAATATTACAGTTTAACTCCACTGTTAAGACCACTTGTATGTCTCATTAAAACTGGTATAAAAGTGAAAAGGTCCTATTATCAGATAAACAATATTAATTATTAATAATGACAATGCAGTTTGATAACTAGTGTACATGTATCTTACAACTGAATGTTCTGGGGTGAAACATACCGTAGGTGTAGGCCTACAGCCTCTCATTTTTGTAGGGGGTTACGTTGGCTTTTGTCCAAATTAAATGAAAATGTCAGAATCTGGAAACAATATTTATTCAGTTAGCATTACTACCAAATCACTATGCATTTATACATGAATTACTATTAATTTTGAGAGTAAAATGATGGAAATTCATGGTAAAAAGGTCTCAGCTAAGTTAACACATTTTGCCCTAAAATCGGTTTCATTTTTGCCTGAATTTGAGGTTTTGCTTCAGTACTAGGGGAGCAGTTGCCCCCACCTCCTGTCTCGTATGCTTATGGTGTGAAATAAATATGTTTTAGTTCGTCAAATCTAATACGTTGGTTTAAGTTTTCTTTAAACATAATAAAGTGCAAGTGGGGTGAGTTGGTAACATTTTTTTGGGGACGGGGGGTGGAGTTGACTGAACAGTATGGCGTTTGGGGCGTGTTGATCTGGTCCTGCTAGATCCCGCCCAAAAGATTTGAGAAAGATTTGAATTATTAAGACTATAAATGTACTTATTGTCATGTTCACTGAGAAAGTCAAATGACTGGATGTTTCCCCTCTTTCTCTCAGTCAAATGTTAAAATATGTTGGACATCCATTAGCTACATTGTATAATCTTAAATGCTCAGATGCTATTAAAAAATCCATAGCCACCTATGTTAAACTATCACCTTTCTTTGTACTCAACAAATATCTACATGATATTTCTCTCATAATAATATTAATATACAAATATGTTATACAGTTGAACTCTGGACTACATACAAGACACATGTAGTCACATATTTTTGTTAAAAAGAGAGATATATATTTTTAAAGTGAATTTGTACCTTTTCTTAAAATATTATTTTAATTGCAGAGATCTTCCACAATATGGTCACAAGCAGTGGCAGTCATACTTCGGAAGAACGTTTGATGTGTACACAAAACTCTGGAAATTTCAGCAACAACACAGGTACATGTACATGTAATTAAACAGGACTAAGGATAGGAAGTAATTTTAGTATGGCCTGCTGATATTCAAGTTCAACTCCTGCAAGTAAGAAAATGTTCACAGCAAAAAAAACCCCACATGCCATTGGAAAAAAACCCTGAATATAGTCCAAGGCAAAAAAGTTCCGTAGAGTTTTAAAAACTGCATTGCCGATTGCTGTGCGCATTTGAAGGGTTGTTTTTGATTTTTAAATGGCAGGCCACAAGAAATATGTCATTTTAATTTTAAACAGTATTAGCTACTGGAAATAAGATGGTACAATGTGTGAGGAATGTTTGAGATAATGTATGAAAAAAATTGGATCTCTGAACTGTATTTTAGAGCACTACAGATTTAAAATATAACAGAATCAATTTATACAATTTATGTTCGCCAAAAAATTTGCCAATCTGCATATTCTTTCGCCAATTTTAATATGTATTCGCCAAATATTTTTAGAATATATTAAAAAAAAAGAAAGAAAAAAAAGAAGGTTTTATTCATATCAGTGCTCAAATATTGTCATTACGTTTTTTCTATTCATAAATAATAGTAAATACGCTTTTAGAAATCAAGGTAAGAGTCAGAAACCCTGTGCACTGATTAGTGGTTAATTTGTTTGAAGTGTTAACAATGGTAATTAACTGGGATTAATCGCACAGCACATCGGATGATCAGTCTAGTGACATATTCGGTACATGCCGATGGTGTAATTAATTCTCGGTACACTCTTGTGTATGTGACCGACGCTCTGTAGAAGTAAAAAAAATCAAAAAATCAAAAAAAAATCAAAGTACCTTTTGTGTGTTTATTGCTGTCAAAACACAGGCATGCGATAATAATTTTCAAACCGGACGTTTGTCTCGTTCATTACAAATCTTTGTTTATTTCTTTGAGAGGGATAGCGAGTTGTAAAATACCAGTGTTACAGACCAAAATATAATCGTAATTTGACGGCTGCATACATTTCAAATAATACTTGTATACTATATTTAGTATACTCTAACGATAATTTAGCTAATAAAGATAAAATATGATAAAATATTAGGTGTCTTTCAAATAAACCATACATGTATACATTGTAAATCTTTCTCTTGAAAAGTGATTTATCGGATGGTATCTCCAGGTAAAGTACTATTTCACCTGTTACTTGTCATAAAAATTAATGAACTGCATTTTGCATTCCTTTATTTCAAGCTTTGTTAAGTCACCATGGTGAAACACGACATTAACTTTAATTATGTACATATGATAATTTTATGTGGGTCCAATAAAACAGTTGCAATATATAATCCATTATTTTACTGGTTATTTAATGACTCTTCTATGATTTATTCAGTACGAGTGGAAGATAACTGGTTTCCAGTACTTGCATACATGTATACATGTATATATTGATATGTACTGACAGTACTGTACCAGTGTCTGCGCTTAACTTTTTTTTTGAGTTGGCATCCGGGCAAGTGGTGACAGCACTTTCACTTGCCCAGATCTATTTTCACTTGCCCAAATAATACGTTTATTTAATTATTGATTTACATTTTGTTTTTAAAAATCGGTCGCCAGGCGGACAACTTTACTGTAGGTTTTCAGTCACCCGTCATCATTTTCAGTCGCTAGGGGCGATCGGGCAACTGTTAAGTTCGAACCCTGCTGTACCATTTGTAAATTAGCTTTATTTGCATTAAAAACATATTACAGCAGCCCTAAGTCCTATACCTTCGCCTCTTCCACTCACCTTTGGTCTGGTGATATAAATGTATACCTTTGTAATAGACTTGGTGTAAATCACAAAATAATGAGTATTTCACTATGAAAGTATCAGACTTTTGAAAATCAGGTGACAATAATTCAAAATCTTAGGAAACCGGCAATCGGTTCACGTGAGTTTTACTTAGGTAACCATTTGTTCAGTTATGTGAATATAATTCTCGTTCCCGATGATTTAGTCATACTAAATCCTAAAACACTTGAACTATAGTTCTGTGTTATATTGGTGGTTCAAAAACAAACTGATTTGCACTTTTATTACTGATAAATGGTACTTTTAATTTTATAATGTAATTGTCCACCACATGACAGATTGGCAGTTCTCTTGATTTTAAAGTTGCGTAACCAACACGCGAACAGAACAACAGTTCTCATGAAATATTGTACCCTGGAAAATGCATTCAATAAATTACTTTTATTCCTCAACATGTTCTTGTATTCATCACCAATATTTGATATGCTTCATTGTTTTTTTCAGGCAAATACTAGATGGGAAATATGGGTTAAAACGCTGGCAAATTGGTGAGATTGCATCCAAAATTGGACAGTTGTACTACCACTACTAGTAAGTAAAAATTGTTTTAAACATGAAAACAAAATAGTTCCTTTCCACTGTTTGATGCATAGGTTTTACTACTGACTTATATTTAATGTTTTAAATTTTAATACTTGCTCAGGGCTTCTAGATTATGGTAGCCCCACTCCCATGGCTAGTGATATTCAGTGTTTGGCTAGTAAATAACTACTATTGCCATGCTCGACGGCTAGTGAAATTGTTATGTCAAATGTGGCAGTTAAGTCTATTAAAAAAAATAATGAATATCCTTCCCCCACTCCAATCCCACGAATTTTAGTGTTTTTAAGCTCTATCTCCCTCTTTATGTGATATATCTGATTATTACTTTTATTTAGTAAAATTGTATTATTTTAAAGTAAAGTTGGGCTAGTGAATTTTTAACTGTGGCTAGTAAATTTGTTTAATCACTGATCCCATGGGCTAGTGGATTTTATAGCCCTACTCCCCAATTTCACAAAACATCGTTAGCCTAGTTTTGCACATAAACGTAAATCTACAACGAAAACACAATTCTTATTACTATCATAGTACAACAAATATAGTTCAGAGTACAAATAACTCATTTTCTTTTGTCATTAAAATGCTCCATCTTTCGTAATGATGTAATTTTCTGTGTAAACACAGCCAAACACGTGTAAACATATGCCTGGTATAACTGCTATTTGCAGACACATAAACTTATGATGTTTAGTGAAATGGACCCTGACTTGCTGAACATTACATGTTGTTAAAATTACATTGTGTACATATCTTTGCTTAGCTTTTATTTTACTCTTTTATCACAAGTGTTTGATTAAAATTCAAAGATGCAAAGTACATGTGTTAATACTAGCCCAAGGTGCCTAGGTTGTGAGATCAAACCGACCCATTGGATGTTTCCTCAAACCAGCCCCATGTCTGGTATCTCAAAGACCTTGGTATATGCTGTCCTGTCACATAAAAGATCCCTAACTGCTAGAGGGGAAAATATAGTGGGTTTTTTCAAAATTAAGGAAGGGACATAGCTCAGTGATAAAGCACTTGCTTGATGCGCAGTGGGTCTGGAATCAATTCTCGTAAGTGGGCCCATTAGGCTATTTATCCTTCCAGCTAGTTCAACAACTTGTATATCAAATGCCATGCTATGTGCTTTCCTCTCTATGAGATAGTGCATATAAAAGATTCCATGCCATAAATTCAAAAAATGTACCTAGTTTCCTATTGAAGAAGGGGTGGTACGTAGCCCAGTGGTAAAATGTTTGTTTGATGTGCGGTCATTCTAAGATCGATCCCGGTCAGTGGACCCATTAGGCTATTTCTGGTTCCAGCCAGTGCTCCACAACTGGTGTAACAAAGACTGATATGTACTATCCTCACTGTGGGATGGTGCATATATAAAAGATCTCTTGCTGCTAATCAAAAAGAGTAGTCCATGATATGGCGACAGCAGATTTCATCTTTCAATATCTGTGTGGTCTTTAACCATATGTCTGTCGCCATATAACCGTAAATAAAACATATTGAGTGTGTTGTTAAATAAAACATTTCGTTCCTTCCTCTCTAAGACTATATGTCAGAATTACCAAATGTTTTATATATATCCAATAGCTGATGATTAATAAACCAACATGCTCTAGTGGTTTCATTAAAGGGACATTCCTGAGTTTGCTGCAGTGTTTTAAAGGGACATTCCTGAGTTTGCTGCAGTGTCTTAAAGGGACATTCCTGAGTGTCTTAAAGGGGCATTCCTGAGTTTGCTGCAATGTCTTAAAGGGACATTCCTGAGTTTGCTGCAGTGTCTTAAAGGGACATTCCTGAGTTTGCTGCAGTGTCTTAAAGGGACATTCCTGAGTTTGCTGCAATGTCTTAAAGGGACATTCCTGAATTTGCTGCAATGTCTTAAAGGGGCATTCCTGAGTTTGCTGCAATGTCTTAAAGGGACATTCCTGAGTTTGCTGCAATGTCTTAAAGGGACATTCCTGAGTTTGCTGCAATGTCTTAAAGGGACATTCCTGAGTTTGCTGCAATATCTTAAAGGGACATTCCTGAGTTTGCTATATTGTAAGATGTTTCTGACTAATAAAATATTTCCACGATTAAACTTACATATTAAATATATTTTCTGGTTTAGAATGTCAGTGTCTGTATATTCAATGTATTTCTGTTTGTCTTAATATTTGTAAGAAGGCCAAACTGAATTTAGTTTTTACGAAATGAAATGAAAATTAACCTAATACAAATGAAGAGTTCAGGCGCAAAATGCGATATATCCATTTTAAATTTTCAGTAAAAATTGGGTTTTTAATTGGCATATATCGCATTTTGATGAAAAAAAGAGGGATTTACCCAGTACAATTTCATAAGGATCACTCACATTGTGCAGCAAATCAGCAGGCCTACGATTACCCCTTACTAACATACATGTACAATAATGGCTTTAACTAAAAACTAGAAAGAAAATGGTCTATATCGCGTTTTGCGCCTGAACTCTTCAAATATTACAACAACCAAAAACACATTTAATGTACAGCCACTAATATTCTAAACAAGAAAATATATTTAATATGTAAGTTTAATCGTAGAAATATTTTATTAGTTGATAACATCTTAAAACATCGCAGCAAACTCAGGAATGTCCCTTTAAACAAAAACAAACTTAACTTCCACTGAATTACCGGTAATCAATGTGCTCAAAACAAACATTAACAATGATGAATGAACTTCCTATAGATTTATACATGAGTATTACTAGATAGTATTAGATATACTTGTACCTGAATTCTGTTTTAATTTTCAGTCTGAGGACCAGTGAAACCAACTATCTCAATGAATCATTTTCCTTTTATTCTGCAATAAGAATGAGGGCGTACTACTCCAAGGCCACAAAGGAAGAAAGGTACGTCGTCGTTTATAAGCTCATAAATTAAGGAAAAGTCAATCACAATGTTGTTCTCGCTATTAAAAATAGTGTACAATGTACAATTCTTGTCACTACCGATGAATGGTCAGTTGTAAAAAAAATTGATGTGTGTACACATATTTATAAATTATTCAATGTTTTAACCAACATATTTCATTTTTGTAGAACTACATGTAGTACTGTTAATAATGTGAAATTCATTGCACAGCGACATGAACAGGTAGAGATTCAACATTGTTTTAATAAACATTTTCCACAGGATGTGTTAATAAATAATATGTGTTACATGAACACTTTTGTGGGGTGATTATTTTTAACAGTATTTTTGGTCTGGATTCCAGCATTAGACCTGTATAATTTAAATTATTAATTAGATTAAAAATATCAAATTTATATCAGATTCTTTGGTTTTGTTTTATAAGATTTAACTGTTTTAAATTTGATTTTCCCCTAAATTGAAACATACATGTATGTTATGATTTCATAATTCCTAAGCAGATGTTAGAGCTCATTGAATTGCATATTTACAGTTGATGAATATCAGAGTATGGAATCTGTACCTTTTAACCTTTCAAAGTTTTTTAAACTAATATTTTAGTCTTGGAAGTAATTAATCAGCTTTTTGAAGACAAAATAAAAATGAAATAAGCATTTGGGGTTTTATTCTGCATATTATATTTTTAAAAAAGTATTTTACAAATGCTGAAAGTTTTGTTTTGCTTAACAGTATGCTACATGATATAGGAAAGTCTCTAGTAATGGTTTGCCAGGACAGGTCAGTTTTGTTGTGATGTAACACTATTAACTAGTGACGATCTGTGTGCAGGCCTTCTAATGCTGATATGTGCAAGTGTCAACGTGTGTGTGCAAATTTCTGTTTAACCCTTTATTAATAGAATCTATATCACTGTTGTGAGGTTTAAGATAGGGCAATTACAACCCGAGGAACAAAATGGGTTTTTTTTTGTGAGGGCTGAGGTTTATTGATGCCCTTACAAAAACATTTTGTCCCGAGGGTTGGAATTGCCTCATCTATACCTCACATTGGTGATTGATTCGTTTTCTTGCCGATTTAATTACAATAACAAAACATCAATTTTGTAAGCTACGGTTTTTTTATTCTAGAATGATTCATAAGCATTTCACCTACAAACTCGTTTAATCGTACGTGGAAAAATATAGTTCACATTTTGCAACATCTTAAAATGTAACAACTTACTCATAAATATAAAATTAAAAATATTAATTTGTTTAAATATTTTTAAAACAATGATCCATTTGAAATGACAACTTGGGGAATTACCAAATCAACAGAATTCTTCAAAATGTGAGTCTAGACTATTAAATTTAAATGTGACAACATATCAACTCGAAGCGTTTTACACCACTTGTGAACATAACAGTAACTTATGTTTGTTAGATGTTTGTTTCAGATGCAAATTAAGACAGGCCTAACATATATATATATTCGATACTAACCTAATCCTGTATTGATTTAATCCAATACTAGTTCTTAATTCATTGTACTTTATCATGTTATGAAACATATTAAGTACTGATTATCAACAGGATACCACATATACACATTTAACTATATATATATATATATATATATATAATAAAAGGGGTATTTAATTCGGAGACCTTACAGTTTAAGGGGAGTTTTCACTTTGACGACAAGTAATCACTCCCCTCAATGTTTTGGAGGTATGGGGCCTAATTCACTAAACTCTCGCAACTTTGCAGTATTGCAGTGCAATGCTAAAAAGACTTACAAAGAGGATGCTTTGTTGTCCAGCAGAGTCTAAGAGAGCTTTGTGAATTAGGCCTCTGGTTTAGAAACCTTATTTCTTGTTAATTTATATTTAAAATCAATTAAGCTGTGGGATCATTTGAACTTTTAATTATATTAAATTATGTAAAGTCTTTGGAATAGATACCCAGTAGTAAAACAAAAATGTGTTTAATCATGTGATAAATAACAGTTGTTCTGCACACATAGTACACGACATGTGCACTAGCTTTATTGTAAGGCCTGTTGTCTGTATGCATGGCTAAGTTGGTCAGTGGTGCTTCCTCTTCCATTCCCAGTCGACAGCTTCCAGTACCATCTACGTCCAGTCTCTCCTGTCGTGTAGTCCGCTAAGTGGTATTCCTTTCAAACACACCGTGTACGTAGTAGAACTCCGTCCTAAACATTCTTACCCATTTCTATGCATGTTCATGTCATCTCCAACAACCAAAGACTTTATATAGCTTTTGTCAATCTTCCTGTATATTGTCATTTTGTGTACATCCATGGTTAAAAATAATTTAAAAGAGATTTTGAAGACACGCGACCTTTTCTAACGATGTGGAAATGATAAGTTGGTTCAAATATTTTATGGAGGAATAAATTGGATGGGAACTTTCTGTTGAGAGAATTGAATATACCTCTTCCCCCCTCCCTCCCCCACCCCGAATTGCATTTAGATTGTTCTGTCAAAGGATGGAGTACATGTATGTGCTGTTTCATCTCTGCAATTTTGAGAAATTAAAGATCTTACTAACATTATTTTCATATGCATTAATATTCGGACTTTATATAAGAATTGTTTCTCATTTTTTAGGAATTTATTGATGTATAAAAGTCACAAATGTAGTATAAAATCGCTTTGCTACGCTACACGATTTTATACTATATTTGTGACTTTTATACATCGATAAATTTCTAAAAAATGAGAAACAATTCTTATAATTACAAACAGTACAAGAAATGTACCTTAAAACACTCAAAAATAATTTCTTTCGTTCTTACCGGCAACCATGTTCTGTAAATTAGAGTAGGAATACATGTATACATACTGTTGGAAATTGTCCGTCTAAAAATAAAAATAAGTATTGAATCAACAAAAATAGTGTATATATGTTTATTTTAACTTAAAAATACAACCGTTCTTCCGTAATGTTATCATCAAGTCAAAACTGAAAATAATAAATCAGTTATTAATTAGAACTATTTCTTTTCACATTACCATGCAGTCCTCAAAGTGCATTCCCCCCCCACGCAGTGGTCTGGTCGAACATCCCAACAGCCAATGGGATGGCCCATTTTTTCACTTAAACACGTAATTTCATCTGGAGCACGGTCTTCCGTGATGACATATTTTTATGAGGTTTATGGAAGGATAACACTTGGTTATTTAGTGACGTCAGCCAATCAGAATACAGTAAATCGTATAAATTCGGAAAGTTTGTAATTATAAATAGATGAATAACAGTGTATACAGTGTCATGTACGGTACCTTGTGTTGTACCTGTAATTATAATGTTTTACAGAGAAAATAAGTATGAAATATGGGCCCAGTGTCCCTTTATTAGCTGAATATTACCGATCAAAAGTACACTGTATACCCAAATAAAAAAGTTTGTTTTGTTTAACGACACCACTGGAGCACATTAATTACAGTTACTGGATGTCAAACATTTTATAATTCTGACTCCTAGTCATCAGAGGAAACCCGCTACATTTTTTCTAATGCAGCAAGGGAACTTTTATATGCACTTTCCCACAGACAGGAAAGCACATACCACGGCCTTTGTCCAGTTGTAGTACACTGGTTGGAACGAGAAAAGACCAATCAGCTGAATGGATCCAGGTGGTTCGATCCTGCGATACAGCACTTCAAGCGAGCACTCAACCGACTGAGCTAAATCCCCCCATACCCAAATACATGTACATACATGTACATACATGTACATACAGGACATTGTAAGGTTGATAGATATTTACACATCTGTGGTTACTTTATAATAGAGAGCTTTTAGGGAATTAAGTATGGTAATATGCATGTACATACATACATACATGTGGCAGACCTTTCCATGTGTTTTTATCAAGTATAATTTTTAATTTACATCATGATGATCACAATCATGCTTACAAAAACGTCTAGAAAAAGGGATAATTTACTATGTACATGTATCAATATTTTGTTTGTTTCATTTTCAGTATTGTTTAACGTGCACATTCAGAGCAAGCTGTTATAGTGCACGCCTGTCTT
>JAECMU010004801.1:0-15962 GCA_016106625.1 Dracogyra subfuscus | reverse complement strand
GAGAGAGAGAGAGAGAGAGAGAGAGAGAGAGAGAGAGAGAGACAGAGAGACAAACAGACAGACACAGACAAAGAGAGAGACACACACACACACACACACACACACAATCAGACAAACAGGCAGAGACCGAGAAAGAGGGGTGGAGTTAGTGGTAGTGAGGTAGACTAAACAAAGGGAAACAGAGAAACTAGTGATATAGCAGTGTTCTAGCTAGCAGTAAATAGAGGGGCGCTGCGCCCTGACCCGTTTTGTGCCGCCCTGCCGTGTTTGATGCCGCACCGTCCCTGATTATCGCCGCCCTGCCCTAATTCATTGTCAAATAAAAATACAAAATCTTGTGTTCCTCAGCTAAAAAAATGTTTGACAATACATTGTTTGGCCACAGTTGTGAAAGCCGACAGCAGTAACGTGGTATGTTTGTTTTTTCTCTATTGCTAGTCGATACGACTGCAGTCTAGCGGACAGGTAGTCTTACAGAGCTTGAATGCGAAGTAATCTTCACACCGTCACGCACGTAACCACACACCACTTAGAAAACACCTAGTTGAAAGTAGACCATCATAATAAACTTCGACAGAACGTCAAATGCGAAATTTTTTAAAGTAATTTTTGCCTTTGCAAATACCCAGACCAAACTACATATAGTTTTAACTGATGTCAGTAGTTCTTATCAATTACACATTGATTGCATCTTTATAATATGGCACACAGTAAACTAACAACACTGGTTATTTGCTCTCTATAGGCATAACTGTTTTGTTAAAAGCATGTTTGCAAAAGCTATTTAATGAAATCTATCTAGACCGTGACATGCAATAATAGCCGTTCTTAAATGAAGTGAGCAACTTGTTACAAATTATCCATATGTCAATTTTTTATTTGTTTGTTCTTTTATTTCTTCATTTCTTTTTATTTATTTCTAATCATTCTTTCTTTTTCTTTCTTTTCTTTTTTTTATTTCTTTTAATTATTTGATTTATTTATTATAAATTACATTTGGCCATGATATTAAATGGTATAAATACTATATGTAATAGAACACAGAATAGGATTTTTTAGGTGATCCAGCCTTTTGTAAAACATTTTAATAGTTAAAGTTTGATTTTATTTAACGACACCACTAGAGCATACTGATTTATTAATAATCAGCTATTGGATGTCAAACATTTGGTAATTTTGAAATTTAGTCTAAGAGAAAAACCCGCTACTTTTTTCCTTTAGTAGCAAGGGATCATTTATATACGCCATCTCACAGGCAGGATAGCACATACCACGGCACATACCAGTCGTGTTGCACTGGAACGAGAATTCTTAATACTGTCTATGTTTAGTACATTAGTACAATAATATTGCATACGACATTGAATGTACTGTTTCATCAAACATCCAAATTTAAGAATAATAAATTTGGGTTTAGAAACTGATTGTCCCTCTCCCTCCAAAACAGTTTTGTAAATTAAAAACAGCATAGATATTTCTACATATATGGTATTTATGAATGTAGAAAATTGCCTCAAAAATAAGATTTTTGCGTTAAAAATGCCCTACAATTAAATTAGCGCCCTGCCCCATCAAAATCCTAGCGAGAACACTGTATAGTAATAAAAAGAGTAAAACAATATCGATTTAAATATAAAAAAGTCTATAATAAAATAGTCTAGGACATATTTCCAAAAATGTGGCTATTTAATGATGTATGAAGCATTTTTGAGGAAAAGCAGTTCACAAACTTTTTCTGGAGTAATTTTAGGTGCTGAAAACGACTAGGGGTGTGAATTTGCGAAATTTTGCCATTTAAGGGGTCAAAATAGGGGCCAAAGGTCATCAAGTGCAAAATTCTTTTTTCCCATTATTTATCCTATTTGACATGTCCTATGCATAGGCTAAAACAAAAACACAAAATATTAATGGATTTGTGATACAATTGAGGTTATATGATCATATTTAAAGGAAAATGCATTAAAAAAAAGTTTACAAAAAGCCTGTTTTCTTGAAAACTGATGAATTTTCAGATAAAGCAGCAACTTTCCATATTTTTTTTTCTTTTTCACTGTAGCTGTGTTTGGTTGGGTCAAAATTAATCAAACTTGTAATTTTTGTCTTTGAATATTTCCTAGGAAAAGTTAGACACTTCATTACTCTTGTATAGTTTCAATGCATCTTATTTTTCTTATACTTAAATTATTTCTTGAATGAACAGTGAAATCCAATGACGAGTTGCATTTTGTTTGTTTTGGGAAAAAAAGTAATTAACATTTCTCTTCCTTGTAATACTGGATTTTTTAATAGACAGAATTGACATCTGATGACCTAATTAGTAACTACCCACATGATACTTCAACAAAGAATTACCAATTTGGTACATCTTGTACATCGTATCATGAAATTACCATGGTCCTAACCCTACTTATGTACGCTAAATTTAGCCAAATTCTATCGGTTTTCCTCATGAAACGAAAAACAGGTAAGATGGAAAGTAGTTAAGATAGCAAAGGAGCTGTTAGTATTAAAAATAAATGTTGTTGAAAAAACTTAAAAGTAAAAGTAGTCCTACTCTGACACTTATCTTATCTGAACCATCAACACACTGCTATGATGATGCATGATTGAGCATCATGACATTCCTTCATATTACAAAGACTTACGTACCTGTTGTTTCTGAAAGTATTGAAAGTGTCCTTTTGCTTGGCCTATGTCTGTGCAATATTTCAAAATGATATGTGCTTACTGAAGTCCTTTTTTCAGGTTAACATGGAACCAATTCTCAACCTGAAGCGTGGGCAAGAGGTGTCTTTTGATAAATGAATAATATGTCAAGAGGGATCGTTATCACGGTCAAATAAAGGTCTTCTGAGTGCAGCAACGTCTACTGGCATCGATTCATTGAAGCAAGCCACCGATTTGAGACAGAAGTTACGAGACTGTGAATTCAGAGAAGCAGTTGACAGACTTACATCAATATTCAATGATACGTCTGACGTGCCAAGGCATTTATATCACAGACTATCGTGTTACACTAAGTACACAAATAAGAAAAGCATACAAAATAAACAGCGCAGTGAGGAGGCTATGCTATCTTCCTTTACAACAGAGAGAGATGCATATGCACCTCCATTATTACGAAGTCATGTGACAAAAATGGACTGGACATTATGCATATTTTGTCAGAACGTGGACAAAAAAACTGCCAAAAGTGTGTTCTATTAGTACTTTCAACATGAGCACGAAGATAATATCGAAGGCCAAATATGTTCATGTGGTATTTGTGCGTATTGCTGATGTCAATGACTTAATTGCCGCTGAATGATGTTATCATCCAAACTGTCTCAAACGATTCTTTCGAGAAGCTGAAACTGCAGAAACGGACTGTCTGTCTGCTGATTTAGTTATCATCTGGTTGGTGCAAGAGTTGCGAAGGCATGCTATGCAAGGACACTTACTTGATTTGTCTGAGGTTTTTAATAGGTACAAAGAATTAGCAAGTGAGATTGATATTGAAGTTCCATCCTCTTATTTGAGCAGGTTTGCAACATTCAAGGAAACATTGTCCAAGTTTATGGAAGGTGTCTATGACTTTGTTGTGCTTCGCAATGTTACTGACAGAAAAACGCTCCTTATTCCAAACACTCTTCACCATGTACCCCTATCCAATTTAGTTGTTGATGATTGCATCAACGATACTATCGAGATTTTCAGGCACAATGATGATGCTTTCATGAAAATGGTGCACGTTGCTCTTAAACTGCGTGAGGACATAATTGCACATCCTGGTTTCAAAGGTGTAAATGTAAGTGAGACGGCTGAATTAGCATCAGTGCCATCAAGTGTCCATACATTCATTATCCTTTGACTTGGTGGTCAATCGCATATCGAAGAAGAGTTTAATGAATGTGCTGTACAGGAATTAGAACTTATCAGAAAAAATCGTGTCCTCAGTATTAGACAAGACTTGGTCTTTGGAGTATGTGGGAGCAAGAAGTCTCCTCCTAAGCATGTTGGGCTTGCCTTTCATTGCATGAAGCCACTAGATCTAAACAGATTGTAAACCTCTTTCATAAGGCTGGGCATGTCATTGGTTATCATCAAATAATCCAAATAGACAGTGGCATGACAGAGACTACATTACAGAGTATGGACTTAGAAACTGGTGCAGTTGTGCCACCAAATTTGGTAGCTGGTCGATTTCTCCACTTCTCTGCAGATAACATTTACATAAATGATGGTACATTAGATGGTAAAAACACGTTTCATGCAACTCAGATGGCAGCATGGCAACGAGGACCAGCCAAAGGTAACATACTTGATGGTATTGGACCCTCCAAGTCTGCAACACTGCAGGTTCCAGAAATCTGGACAAAATATTTGATGTAAACTTTGCACATGGCAGTGCAAAGCCAAACCTTAGACATGTCAGTCAACAATGGTTTCAGGTGGGGAAGAAAAGTGCATTACATCCAAGTGAGGTTGTAGATACAGCTTTCTTGTACTCGCGTCAAGGTGCCAAACTAAAGTCATCATGAACTAGTTTCAATCTTTTTTTTTTCTTTTTTTTTTTGGTTTGTTTAACGACGCACTCAACACATTTTAATTACGGTTATATCGGCGTCGGACATATGGTTATGTCGAGAAAAATACCCAGTGATCAGCTGACGGGGATCGATCCTAGACCGACTGCGCATCAGGCGGGCACTTTACCACTGGGCCATGCTGCCCGCTAGTTAGTTTCAATCAGGCTCATAGTAAAATCAATCCACCCAGAATAACCACAGGGTATATGCCAATAATTCAACCCCAGCCCACGTCCTTTCCACCCTCAACACTGCTGTACGTAGAGCAGTCCATGTGGCAAAGGCACTGGACAACATATACGTTGTTATGACTGTAGACCAAGCTTTATTCCCACTGCTGATGGAGCTGAAATGGAATGTCTCCGAGTTTGAAGATGTACTCATACCTCGCTTAGGTGGCCTCCACATTTCCATGAACTATTTAAAGGTTCTAAGGCAACACATGTCGGACTGTGGATTGCAGCAAATATGGGAAGAAAGTGCACTGATGGGTCCAAATTCTGCTCAGAAGGTTATGGATGGAAAATCATATGCCAAGGGTATGAGGGCTCACAAGTTAACGTGGCAAGCATTATGGAGACTGTTACTACCACAGTTGCAAAGTTACCTGGAGGCCAAGGATCCAGACATGGCGCACATACTTTCAGAAGCAGCTGAGATGCAGGATGTTGAGAATATCACTACTGTACTAAGCTCAGAAAGATACCTTGGTCATGTAAACCTTTATTTGGAAACCAAGGATGATGATGTGAACTTCAAGTGCTGGTGGCAGTATCCGTACATGGTGTCCATCTTGCTCAAGTTTATTAGAGCCCAGCGTGAAAGGCTTATGGAATGACCATCTTGATGCATTCCGTTCAATGATATCATACTTTCAGAGATATGATCACATCAACTATGCTAGGTGGGGGGTGGGGTGGGGTGGGGTGGGGGGGGCAGTATACTTGTCAGAAATGAATCAACTTCCTGATGAAGTTGTGCATAAATTCCGCCAAGGAAACTTTGTAGTCAAGGGTTCAGACAACCTTTTCAACCAGGTAGATCCAGATCACAGTTTAGAATGGTTGAATGGAATCGGAAAGAAAGATGGTGGGATTATTGGCATAACGAAGACAAAATCTGCTCTAAGTCGATGGACTCTTTCATACAATATGCGAGCATGTGTGGCTTCACAAACCAGAGAAATGCTTAATCTCCACATAGATGATGATCTGACTCCAACTGAAGCAACCCCAGGCAGGATGAAACGAGACAATATTGATGAGAATCGGATTCTGGAGGTTCTTAAAAGGTTCAAAGCTTTCGAAATGGGACAAACATCTGGCCAGCTTGTGAACATTGCGACTAAAGATGTTGCCACGTTCGATATACAAGAGACACTAATTAACGCCGAGAAACTTGGACAGCAGCAGTTAAGTGACTTTGTTTCACAACGGTTGGTAGACAGGAGTGTAAAGTTAATGGCCCCAATGCACAAAGCAAAGGCTTTAACCTTTAGTTCACTTTATGTGATTAGTAAAGATGCAGCAAAGGAGAAAACAGAAGTCCTAAAATCAGATAGGCAAATTTTTCAGAGGCTTATTACTGCATATCAAGCCGGTAGACCTGTCGATCTAGATACCATACTGATGCATGAACTTGTGAAAGTTCCACTGAGTATTGCAGAGGAAAATGGATATCTCCGGTCAGGCAATAAGGCAATGCTTGTTGATGTATTGACCAAAGACGTAAATTGTCCACTAGAAATTGATATTCCCGAGGATGGAAACTCATGCCTGGTAATAGACGGCCAGGCCAGTGTTGTTGCTTTCGGAAAACCCAGTGATGCAAAGACTTTTGGGGATTATACAGACAAATTTGTAAACCATATACTTAAGGCTGGCCGGAAGTTTGACCGCATTGATGTAGCTTTTGACCTGTATAAGGACACTGGTACCTCTATCAAAGATGGCACTAGAGAGAAGCGGAAGAAGAAAAAGTCTTGCTCAATAAGACGTGTGGTGGAAAGTAGAGATGTTCCTTTGCCCTCTAATTGGAATGATTTTTTGGCACTGTCAGAAAACAAAAGAGATCTTGCTGCCTTTCTGTCTGAAGAACTCATCAGGGCAGCACCAAGTGGAAAGACCGTTGTAGTTGCTGGGAGTTCAGAAATGGAGGTGAAAACTAGCAATCCTGAAATTGACATCAGCATGCTTAGATCCGATCATGAGGAAGCAGATACTAGAGTAATTCTCCATTGTATTAATTCAGCTGCTGATCACATTATCGTATCAGCACGTGACACAGACATCGCCATTCTTCTTCTGGCTCATTTCAATAAAATGCCATGTGAAAAACTCTGGCTAAAGGCAGGAACTTCTTGTAAGCCTAAGTATATACCTATTCATGAAATTCAGGAAACACTTGCATTCGAACAGTCTATTCTTGATGCCATACTTGCGTTCCATGCAATAACCGGCTGTGACACGGTGTCATATTTCAAAGGACACTCAAAGAAGACATCATGGGATGTATTTCTGGAGAACCATAAGCTACTACAAGAGATTGGGAAGTCTGAGAAGTTGTCAGAAGAAGGGGCCAGCATGGCAGAAGCCTTTGTGTATCGAATTTACAAGGTTCCATATGACTCCTGCGACAAAGGCCGTGTGCACCTTTTCTGCAAATGCAAACCACCAGAGGCCTTGCCCCCTACAAGTGATGCAGTCCGACTTCATATTCAAAGAGCAAACTATCAATCGTTTCTGTGGCGGCAAGCAGGTGTTTCTGTCCCTGTGGTGCCATCACCAATATCTTCAAGTTGGAGAGACACAGATGGACAACTTAAGCCCATTCTCACCACTCTTCCTCCTGTCCCAAAAGCATGCAGGGAAATAGTTTTCTGTGGATGCACAAAGGGCTGTGTATCCAAAAACTGTTCTTGTAAAAAGGCAGGTAACTTGCCTTGCTCAGCAGCTTGCAAGTGTTCAGATGGACCAGTTTCTTGCACAAATAGAAAATGACTACAAAGCATAGGACTTAAATTCAGAAACTTGAACAAATCAAATTGACTTCAGACTGATACCGAACCAGGCCTAGTGTTATAATTTGGACTTCCGTTGCCTTTGGCTCCATGCTGCTTCATGCTGACATCAAGTTTTGAATCCTCAACTACATAACTATATGATCAGTGACCACAATGACCTTCCAAAATATGCCAGAGAGTAAATTTAAATATTAAAGAATGTTCTACATATTTCAAATGCAGAAAATTTAAAAACTGCACAAATGGGGATGAAAACCCAGCCATTTTTGAGAAAATACACTTATTGTAATTTTTGTGTGATACATTTCCTTTTAATTATGAATGCTAAAACTAAAACATATCACAAATGCATCAATATTTTTGTTATTTAGTTTTAGTCTATGCATAGAACATGTCATATAGGACAAATACTGAAAAGAAAAAAAAGAATTTTGCACTTTATGACCTTTGACCCCTATTTTGACCCCTTAAATGGCAAAATTTCGCAAATTCACACCCCTAGTCGTTTTCAGCACCTAAAATTACTCCAGAAAACGTTTGTGAACAGCTTTTCCTAAAAAATGCTTCATGCATTCACATTTTCTGAAAACAGTCCTAGTCTAAAATATTTCACAAACACTTACCCGGCTTTACTTCTGGCGATAGGGGCGTAGTTATTTCCGCGGATGTTGTGAAGCATATAACCAATGTGCCGACTACCATCTTTGTTTACTACCAGGTTTCCCGCGACACCTAGGCAAAGGTTAAAGGTTGTTGTTGTTTAACGACACCACTAGAGCACATTAATTTATTAATCATCGGCTATTAGATGCGTGGTAATTCCTGGAGAGAAAACCCGCTAAATTGTTTCCATTATAAGCAAGGCATCTTTTATATGGACTATCCCACAAACAGGATAACACATACCACGGCCTTTGATATATTCCAGTCGTGGTGTACTGGCGAGAGTGAGAATCTTAGAAAAAACCCGCTACATTTTTCCATTAGCAGCGAGGGATAATTTCCATGCACTTTCTCACACGAGACAGCACATACTACGTTCTTTGATATACCAGTCGTGGGGCTGAATGGAGAAATGGGACCAAAGACGGGGATCGATCTCAAACCGACCGCGCATCAATCGATCCCTTTACCACCTGACTATGTTCCTCCCCACCTACACAAAGCCATATAATAACTTTAATTTACCACGTTAACAGGACATTCCTGAGTTTGCTGCAATGTTTAAGATGTTATCGACTAACCGAGACTTTTTAACGACAGTAATTACATATCAAATATATTTGTCTGCATAAAATATTAATGGCTCTATATTAAACGTGTTTTTTATCGTTTTAAAGGGACATTCCCGAGTTTGTTGCATTGTAAGATGTTTCCGACCAATAAAATATTTCTACGATTAAACTTTCATATTAAATATATTTTCTTGTTTAGAATATCAATGTCTGTATATTCAATGTGTTTCTGGTCGTCTTAATATTTGTAAGAAGCCCAAACTAGATTTCGTCTTTAAATAAATTCGTACGTACGAAAAAATATGTTTTAGGAAATAAAATGAAAATTAATTGGAAACATCTTACAACACAGCAAACTCGGGAATGTCCCTTTAATCTATAAACCTGTAACAAATTTGGTAAAGTTAAAACATGAGTGAAACATGAGTCTGTGACTTTGAAATGGTTACTGTTACTTCTCAGACGCACATGCGTTTTTAAAACTGTGAGATATTAAAAACACCAGGATGACCAAAAGCACTTCGAATGTACAGAAATGAATAACATAAACAATAAAATCTAAGTAAAGTATGATTTAAATTATTAAAAACCCGGCTCTAATAGTAAAATATATGCTATAGTGTTTAAAAACTAGGGCGTGTCCCTTTAAAATAACATTAGCGAATCCAAAGGCATCCATCCACTTCTCGCCAATTTGATGTGCCTTTTTAAAATGACTTTAATACGTTTCAAAATTCGCTTTTACTAATTAAAGGAGACCGGACACCAAACCATGCATAAGGCGTAATGAATTTGTTTGCCGTCATAAACTACAATACGCAACTACCGCGCTCCCCTTATTGACCAAGTAAAGCATGCCAGTCTTGTTTTTTTGTGTTGTTTTTTCCCCGCCAATCTTCGCTTTAGTTCTAAATGTCCTTAAATGCAATATTCCCCAAAGAACAAATTTTAATATATATGCTGAGAAGCTTGACACATTGGCCGACATAACTGACGGGGATCAATTGAAAAATCAATGGCCATTAGTCCAAATTTATTCCCACCGCGTTCAACTGTCAGTAAGAAAAGTAAATGACTGATATTAAAGCGACAAAACCTGTGAAAAGTAATTTCTTATTTAACATGGCAATAGTTGTCTCTCGGGCCAGTTTTCTCAAAGACCGCTAAACTCTGCAGTAATTAGGTAACAGAGAATACCATATTGGAATCGGTGGTCGAAACGGCTGCCGTCTGGGAAGGTGTCCCAAAAGACACTTTCTAGGCTTCCCATAATTCGAATGTAGGACGCTATTTTTGTCCACAGAAACTCGATGTTGGATACGATATATATATATACTCCCTTATTCTTTTCTAAAGGCAACGCCACACGATACGATAAATAATAACCGATTGCCTAGGAAATGTTCTGTTTAATGACGCACTCAGCACATTGTATTTACGGTTATATGGCGTCAGACATATGGTTAAGGACCACACAGATATTGAGAGAGGAAACCCGTTGTCGCCACTTCATGGGTTACTCTTTTTGATTAGCAGCCAGGGATATTTTATATAGACAAGATAGCACACATCACAGTCTTTGATGTACCAGTCGTTATGCACTGGCTTGGAGCGAGAAATAGCCCAATGGGCCTACTGACAAAGCGACCGCGCATTAAGAGATCGCTTTACCACTGGACCTACACGATACGAGTGTTTCTTACGATAAATAATAGTTGGTACATAGCAACCGATGAAATCGTAATGTTAGCTTGATACAACCGGCAGTCTTAGGCTATCGTGTATCGTCGCCTTAAGGTAGTACTAAACCAAATATCTTCCGGCTGGGTCAAAGATCGAGGTGCACCCGACTTTTGATAGAGAAGCAAACACCACAAGTCCTGTGATTGGTTATAAATGTGAGTGTGTTGGTTGTAAAAAATAATAGTTTCATCTGGGTAAAAAAATACGCAATTTTATTTCATATAGTACCAATGTGTCAAGTAGTCTTGTGCTTGAAACATGTATGGGGTACCTGTAAAAAAAGTACTCGAATTTTGTGCGGAACTCGGGTAGGCATAGACGCTACCCGTTATCTCAGAACCGAGCAGATTGACCCCCAATTTTCTCTGGTTCACTTGAAGTGTGAGGGGTGGTAGTGTTTATATCCGTGGCGTTTATGTTCACTGATACGCTGCAGGTAGGAGTTTTAGCCACACATGTTACTATTGTCGTTTATGGGATTTGATTTGGTGGTATACACCTTATAGCACAAATTCAGTGCATAATAAATTAGTTTTTATGTTTTTGTCATTTTATTTAATTAAATTATACTGGTTGATTAATTAGCCATCACTCGACCATGCAAGTTCACAATGACTTTGACACTGACAATAAGTTCTGTACATGGCTCTGAATGGAGTTTGAATCAAAGTTAGCACTGAGGAAAAGTTGGTTTGGGCCTAAAATTCATACTGTAAAGATTTCAATAATTTCTTTTTTTCATGGTATTTGACTTGCCATATACAAGTGTTCTTAAATATGGTATTATATATAGGCAACCTGAACTAAGTTTTTACTAGCAATTTATTTTTATATTAAAAATAGCATGTGTCAATAGTGGGTGTCTTTAGTTTCCATTAACCTAGTTAATGTTTCATGTATGAAATTCTAAAAACTCAAATTTGTAAAGAACTTGATTTGTTTGTCATTTATATATATTTATAGTGTGCTAAGGTATATTTTAGACAAATTTGTAGTTTTATGCAAAATATAAAATAAATTTGAAGAAAAACTTTACCAAAAACATAATTAAATTTGTTGTCACTATTTTGCCTTCTGTTCTTATTTATACATAACAATGAGGTTGTTAAACATACATTTAGATCTCCAGATCAATTTGTTTTTTTAAAAATCACTTAGTTAGCTCTCATGAAGTGCATTTTGAGTTTATACTAGATTCAGAACCAATTTTTTTTTTCTTCAGATTTTATTATCTGCCTTGGATTAAGTTGACAATTTATTTTATTGTTAAAGCTGTATTGCCTAATGTTACTAGCTTAATAAAATGCTGGATTACAGATTGTAGGAATACATCCAATATGCATATTGCATTCATCTGGATTAGAAAATAATGCAAGAAAATAAATGTTCGGATAATTTTGTCATTTAAAAATAGCTCTTTTCAGTAATTAATCAAACATAAATGTGTGAAAGATGCGTGATATCTGGAACTATTAAAACCTCCAACTACAGTAGGCTATAAATAAAATATAGTCAGGAATATTGGTGGCTGGCAATGGCTTTTATGATTCATTATAAAAACCAGCATGGCCAATGGATTTGAAATTCCCACACCTACATGTAGTAACTTGAAGACACCCACACCCAGCATACAGAATTTCCTCCCAGCACTAATGTTCAGGAAATTAAGTCATTACTTCATGCAGGTACAGTCATGTTGGTGTTTCCTTCCTCAGACAGAGCATTATTTTAATACTTATTTTCCTTTGATGTACATGTTAAAGTCTTCATAATCTAGGGGTCTATTAAGTGCATGTGTAGCAGAAAAATATCAACCTCCACTGAGGGGATTCGAACCACACACTCTCAGTAAGAGAGTCCAGTGCTCTACCAACTGAGCTAATAGGGAAATTCCCACTAGCTACTGCCAGTAGGAGCACTTATACCAACACTACTACACATGTGTTTTAATGGAATTCTTTAAAGGGTAAATGTACTCTGACTATATTTGTTGTCTCTACATATATATACACACACCCAACTGACAGTTAACATCTTTAGGAGTTTTATTTTAAAACAGTTTGTTGTTTAATATGACATATTGCATTTGTAAAAAATTGTCTGCAATATATATGCCTTTTGAGGTGTACATTATATTAGGTTGCCCTGAGGTTGTCAGTTTATGTCAGAATACACCGGACACTGGTTGTCATAAAGACATATAGCTGGACACTTTTTCAAAAATGTATCTTATCAGTATAAGGCATATTATCACAGACAACTGACCTATTTAAAGGTAAACCGGCCTCGGTAGCATCGTGGTTAGGCCATCGATCTACAGGCTGGTAGGTACTGGGCTCGGACAAGGCAAGGCTCATCGTATAGGTGTAAACCACTTGCACCGACCAGTGATCCATAACTGGTTCAACAATGGCCATGGTTTGTGTTATCCCGGCTGTGGGAAGCGCAAATAAAGGATCCCTTTGTTGTTAATCGACATAAGAGTAGCCCATGAAGTGGCAACAGCGGGTTTCCTCTCAAAATCTGTGTGGTCCTTAACCATATGTCTGACGCCATATAACCGTAAATAAAATGTGTTGAGTGCGTTGTTAAATAAATTATTTCTTTTTATTTGAAGGTATATTATCACAGACCACTGACCTAGTACATGACCTAACAAAGTATTACATATACATATACATACATACACACACACACACACACACACACACACACACACACACACACACACACACACACACATATATATATATATAAATTTTATTAGTTCCTAAATGTACTTTATTCTACGTAACCACCATATTCAACTTATTAATGATATTTTGTAAAAATAATTGAATTATGGTAATGGTCCATAATTGAAAAACTAACATTGCTGACAGGGTTGACATGGATTTCTGTCTATCGTGATGTAGTTAAAGTAATGCAAAAGCTAGATTTGGTCTGTACAAATTAATGTAATTTTGATTTATTATTCATTTTTAGAGAAATAAGGTCCTTAAATCTGTGACAGTATACCTTTAACGGATTTTTCTGTAGGCGGAGTGCCCGATTTGCGGAGTTGAACCTTCTCCTAACAGCCGCAATCAAAGACTGATAACCATAACTTAGCTGACAAAATGCCCTGTACTGACGATCACAAAGAACTAGTTTCTAAAATATTATCTACAGTCCGTCCCATCTTACTCTAATTATTTTTAGGTTTTTTGGGGTAATAATTTCACTTTTGTCTGTCGTAAGAAGAAAAATATAAATGTTTTGGGAATAGCATTTTTTTTAAAACTAATTTTTAATTCAATTTAGAAAACAATAGGCTCAAAAATACATAGCGTGAATTCCATAGCATGAAAAAAGGCGTTCCCTGTGGGACGGATTATAAATGATGGTTTGTTGTGTTCATAACAACACTAGTTTACAAAACGTAGACCTAAACACATCCCCCCCACCCCCCCCCACCCCCCAATAAAATAGGCTGCCGCCCACTCCTCAGCGTTTAATGTCAGTGGACCCAGTCCCTAATGCTAGAATTAGCCTATCAACTGTCATGGCGGAGTTGGCCGACTCGAGAGGTGCGTTATAATGCCCTTACTCTCAAATCGGTCGTGTATACGACGAGAATATCGAGTTGTAAGAGTGCTCAGACTAGCAACTGGACAGTCGCAGAAAGTCGAGATATCGGCGAGTTGGCCAACTCCGTCGCGACAGTTGATATTCTTTACCTAGCATTAAGAACTAGGCGGCAAGAATTTCCACCAAGTAGCACATTTCTGTCACTCATTGACAATACTGGGGAGAAGGCGGCATGTAATGCAAAACTGTGTTTAGGCATAATATTTGTTTGTAAACTTGAGATCTTTTATGAACACAACAAACAATCAAATAGATACTAGCATTAGTTAAAGGGACAGTCTTGAGTTTGCAGCCATTGTAAGATGTTACTAATTAAAGGGACAGTCTTGAGTTTGCAGTCATTGTAAGATGTTACTAATTAAAGGGAGAGTCTTGAGTTTGCAGTCATTGTAAGATGTTACTAATTACTGGGACGGCCCTGAGTTTGCAGCCATTGTAAGATGTTACTAATTAAAGGGACAGTCTTGAGTTTGCAGTCATTGTAAGATGTTACTAATTAATGGGACAGTCCTGAGTTTGCAGCCATTGTAAGATGTTACTAATTAAAGGGACGGTCCTGAGTTTGCAGCCATTGTAAGATGTTACTAATTAAAGGGACTGTCCTGAGTTTGCAGCCATTGTAAGATGTTACTAATTAAAGGGACTGTCCTGAGTTTGCAGCCATTGTAAGATGTTACTAATTAAAGGGACTGTCCTGAGTTTGCAGCCATTGTGAGATGTTACTAATTAAAGGGACTGTCCTGAGTTTGCAGCCATTGTGAGATGTTACTTATTAAAGGGACTGTCCTGAGTTTGCAGCCATTGTAAGATGTTACTAATTAAAGGGACTGTCCTGAGTTTGCAGCCATTGTAAGATGTTACTCATTAAAGGGACGATCCTGAGTTTGGAGACATTGTAAAATGTTAATAATTAAAGGGACTGTTCCGAGTTTGCAGCCATTGTAAGATGTTACTAATTAAAGGGACTGTCCTGAGTTTGCAGCCACTGTAACATGTTACTAATTAAAGGGACGGTCCTGAGTTTGCAGCCATTATACGATGTTTACGATAACAGAGCCTTATTGGCGTCTACTGTTTCATACTAAATACATTTTCTTGTTTAGAATACCAGTGTCTGTATATCTTCTGTCCCGGGGCAGACTTCTGGCTAGCCAGATCTCGGTCCCAGGACAGACATGCTTGAAACTTTAGTGACATATGAGCATGTAAAACATGTACCCTTACCCGTCTCTATATTGAATGTGTTTGCAGTCGTATCCTGAGTTTGTAGCACTCAGTATTTACATTAGTTCGTGATACATATTGTTTTCATACGTACGAAATTATTGGGAAGTAAAATCTGGTTTGGGCTACTATAAGCATCATGACAACGCCACACACCTTGTAAATACAAACACTGGTATTTTAAAGGGACAGACCCTAGTTTCAACCCGTGAACATTTACACTAAGTTTATTTAATCTACAAACCTGTAACACATTTGGATAAAGTTACAATTAAGTGAAATATGAATCTGTGACTTTGATATGGTGAAATACCCTCTGAAAACGAACTAAAACTCGACTCCATAGCTGTCACTTCTCAGACGCACGTGCGTTTTTTAAAATATAAGAAATGCTTTTTGTGATATTAAAAACACCAGGATTACCAAAAACACTTAGAATGTACGGAAATGGATAATCTAATCAATCAAATCTAAATAATGTCTGACGAGCTATCAAAAACGGCTCTAATATTAAACAATATGTCTTGCTGTTTAAAAATT
>JAECMU010004739.1:0-10564 GCA_016106625.1 Dracogyra subfuscus | reverse complement strand
AATGAGAGTTGCTGCTCAATGATGGTGTCACTGTGGTAAGTCACTTACAGTTAGGGAGAGTTGCTGCTCAATGATGGTGTCACCGTGGTAAGTCACTTACAGTTAGGGAGAGTTGCTGCTCAATGATGGTGTCACCGTGGTAAGTCACTTACTGTTAGGGAGAATCACTGCTCAATGGTGGTGTCACCGTGGTAAGTCACTTACTGTTTGGGGGAGTCATTGCTCAATGATGGTGTCACCGTGGTAAGTCACTTACTGTTAATGAGAGTCACTGCTCAATGATGTGACACTGTGGTAACTTACTGTTAGGGAGAGTCACTGCTCAATGATGGTGTCACTGTGGTAACTTACTGTTAGGGATTGTCACTGCTCAATGATGGTGTCACTGTGGTAACTTCCTGTTAGGAAGGCTGTAATTCACAAATTGCATGGGAACCTGTACATGTAAAAATAGGAAATACATTTTCTTACACACCTGCTGGTGAGAACATCATTCATTATTTTTGGTAACACATACTTTTAACACACAAACATATGATAACAATTTAAAGTTGTATTAATACATGCTCCTAGGTGTTAACAGGGAATATTTAGTTCCGTATTGCATCATGATTCACTGTGCAATTTTCAGAGATCTCCACACAATTTAAAATCATTAATAAGTAGTTGCTAGATACCAGGATTTAACTCAGTCGGTTGAGTGATCGGTTGCGGTGCTTGCATCACAGGATCGAACCACCTCGGTGGATCCACTCAGCTGATTGTTTTCTTTCTTGTTCCAACCAGTGCACCACAACTGGACAAAGACCACGATATGTGGTTTCTTGTATATGGGAAAGTGCATATAAAAGATCCCTTGCTGCATTAGAAAAAAATTGTAGAGAGTTTCCTCTGATGACTAAATGTTTGACATCTAATAGCTGATAATTAATTGATCAATGTGTTCCAGTGGTGTCATTAAAGAAAATAAATTTTTAAGTAGCTGCTTATCAATTTTCAGTTGACTAGAAATATCACTAATCAAGATTTTGAAAACAAAATGTTCCCTGGATAACCAGATCACCACTGCCATATCATCCAATGAAAACAAGCATTGTCAAAATCGATTCCTTTTTAACATGTAAGTTAACCTAAAAATTATTACAACAAGCTCCAAGACTATAAATATGTTTTAGTTGGAAAAGACATTTAAATGTATTTCTGAAGATGAGTAAGAAATAGAATACCTCATTCATGTTTGTTAGATACTACTTATCTTACAACTTGTTAGATATGTTTTAAAACACAAGGTCTAATCTAAGATAAATGGTATCTAACAGTCACTCATGTATAAGTATTCTCTATTTATGTCTGTGCTCTATATACACTGGTTATACGTTGCTCCTAATGTGTAAAATATTTCACAAGTGGTATATAAATGTGTTTACATGTGTATCTAAAACTTTCTGTTTAAATTATGTGGTATGTTAGTTCTAGAATATTTCAAATATCTCATCAATACAAAAGTTGCAGACATTTGTCATGAAATCTAGCCTCAATTTTACATTTTAAAGTTAGATATTTTTGATGAAGACAAATCAGGTCTATTATACTTCATGTATAGCAGGGCTCAACACTTGGCAAACAATATGGTGGCCCAAAAAATAATAAATGTAATATGGTAAGCGAACCATGAACCACAAGCAAGATTTTAATGAGGAATAAATAGATGCAATACAAATAATAATGGTGGCTCATAATAGATTGTTTGGATGACTAATGCCATTAATTTTCAATATTCAAGTTGCCCAAACAGGATATTAGTCGCACTTGGCGACCCAGCCACAGGCTGTTTCAAGCCCTGGTGTATAGGCATTATCACACAGTTTGATTTATATTTCATTTCATTTATTTCAACTGATGTTCATGCTTCTCACCAATTAAGGTCCAAGCATGCTGTCCTGGGCACACGTTCACACCTCAGCTATCTGGGCTGTCTGTCCAGGATAGTGAGTTAGTTGTTAATTGTTAGTGGTTGGTGAGAGAGAAGAGGGTGTAGTGGCCTTACACCTACCAATTAAGTTGTTAAAACTGTTTTTTGTGTGAAGGTTGCAAACCCTGTATCTACAAGCCAGATGATTTGTATTTCAACCAAGTTTAAATACTACAATTTGTGTACTTGTATTTGACACTATAAACATGTAAAAGATGGCAGTCGCACCCCAACTGCAGGCCTTGACCTTAAGTTTTTTCAGTGGTAGCCCGACTACCAGGTTATAAAATCTAGTAGCCCTTAGTAAAATTTGGTAGCCCCACAACTTAACAAGAAAAGAAAAAAAATAGTCTTGATCATACAAAGCGTTCGTTATAAGTAGGCATAAAAAAAAACCGGTTGTGTTGTTGATTGTCATAAATGGCTACGAATAGTTAACCCATGACCCAAATGAAAATTCCATGACTACTATGAACCCAGGTATATCTGGCCACTGGATTACATCAAATTATTTGTTTTGGTCTGCTATATGCTAAAAATAAACACAAATCCTGTCACGGGCAAATATACTCCTTTATTTCACTAAATCGCATTGCATAACAGCCACCTGTGGGTCACACCAGGAAAGCAATTAACAGTTATGGTGACTGGTGGAAGGGTGGAATTTCAGACACCAATGAATTAAACGTCTTTTTGATTGTAGAGTGACCGGACATGCCAAAACATTTGGTAGCCCGGCGGACTATCAGGGTTAGACAGCTGGTAGTCAGAGTGAGAAATCGGTAGCCAAAACACCCCGGGCTACCGCTAAGGTTGAGCCCTCCAACTGGTATATCAAAGGCTGTTGTATGTGCTATCCTGTTTGTGGGATGGTGCAGATAAAAGATTTCTTGCTGCTAATCAAAAAGAGTAGCTCATGAAGTGGCAACAGCGTGTTTCCTCTCTCAATATCTTTGTGGGTATTAACCATATGTCCGATGCCATACCGTAAATAAAATGTGTTGAGTACATCGTTAAATAAAATGTTTCTTTCTTTTTCCTTGTGTTGGTCATGCGATGTGAAAATGTGATGTTTTCCTATAGGTATTTGTATTCATCTGCAAATGGTTGGCTTAATTTGTGAATAGTTTGTTAGGGAACCATTAGCGTGAAGTGTATGTCATTCTGTAAGGAAGGAAATGTTTTATTTAACGACACATTCAACACATTATAAATACGGTTATATGGCATCAAACATATGGTTAAGGACCACACAGATATTGAGAGAGGAAACCCACTGTGGCCACGTCATGGGCTACTCTTTTCAATTAGCAGCAAGGGATCTTTTATATGCACACCCAACAGATAGGATTGCATATATACTACGGCCTTTGATATACCAGTCGTGGTGCACTGGCTGGAGTGAAAAATAATCCACTGAGGCCCACTGATGGGGATCGATCCCAAACTACCTGCGCATCAAGTAACAACTTAACCACTGGGCTGCATCCCGTCCCACCCGTGTCATTCTGTAAGAGCATACTTGTTGTTTTAAGAACGGCACTTAACCACTGGGCTGTCCCACCCCTGTTATTCTGCTTGGTGTTTTAAGACCTGCACATGGCTGGGGTTGAGTATTTCCACCTACTGACATGTTGACATAATTAATGTCTCGCTCCTTTCATCAAGATTGATGACACACTCTTAACCTTCCTGGTATTAATCTGATAGGCAAATTTTAATAGAGTTTAGCTTGCAGTCATTTTGTCAACATTATGCACTTCAATGAAACACTTACCGCCAATTAATACTGGACATTTTAGTGACCTCGAAATTGTTCGTGTTTTTATTTCACTTTTATTTTGAACATATGGAGTACATTTTGAAAATGTAAAACTTTTGCATCTAATTGACTGACTAGATATAGACATATGTTTTAAGACAATATTAAAAAAAAAACACCCCAAAAAAACCAAGAACCCCCTCACCCCCCAATTTTTAATTATTTTTTTTTACAGAGTAAAGTTTATTAATCATGTAAGTTTCTAGAATTAAAATAAATATAATTTAAAGATTTTTAAAAGTGTTTTGTTAGCATTTACATTAAACTAAAATGATGCATTTGGTTTTTCATAAATTGGCTATTTATACATGAGTTCTGTATGACACCATATGTTTAATGTCTCCAATCTGTCAAATGATAGACATGTTTATCAAAAGTATCTACGTCATTTAAATCTTTATTGCATTATGAATTACTCATCAGTGGATATAGTGGGGGCAGGGAGGGGGGGGGGTCTTTTTTTATCACCCTACTGGTCCTAAAAGAAAGGAAATCTATAGCTTTCATCTCCATCCGTCTGTCTGTCTGTCTGTCTGTCTGTCAGTCTAGGGGTGGGATGTAGCCCAGTGGTACAGCGCTCACTCGATGCGCGGTCGGTCTGGGATCAATCCCCGTCAGTGGGCCCATTGGGCTATTTCTCGTCACAGCCAGTGCACCATGACTGGTATATCAAAGGCCATGGTATGTGTTATGCTGTCTGTGGGATGGCGCATATAAAAGATCGGAAAGAATAGCCCATGAAGTGGCCACAACGGGTTTCCTCTCTCAATATCTGTGTGGTCCTTAACCATATGTCTGACGTTATATAACCGTAAATAAAATGTGTTGAGTATGTTGTTAAATAAAACATTTCTTTCTGTCAGTCTTTAAATATGTGCGGGCAGCATAGCCCAGTGGTACAGTGCCCGCCTGATGCGCGGTCAGTCTAGGATCGATCCCCGTCAGCTAACCACTGGGTTTTTTTCTCGACATAACCATATGTCCGACACCGATATAACCGTAATTCTAATGTGTTGAGTGCGTCGTTAAACAAACCAAAAAAAAAAAAAAAAAATCTTTAAATATGAATGCTCAATATGGTAATACGTTACATACCCACTGGTGAGAACACCATGCGTTACACATAGTTGTTTACACATGCACTTGTGTTAACAATTTCAAGACACGTGACTGGCTGCTCCTAGGTCACCAGTGCAATGCATCAAATGACAAACAACATGGTGGAAATAGATTACACTGTGATGTATACACACATGTAGTTAACCTGACAATCTTGTGTCTGTGACGCGTAAGTCAGCTACAAGTGCAACGGCTGTAAATAACCTTTAGTTGAAAAAGATGTTAAAATGTGCTTATTTTTAGGATATGTAAGAAATAGAATAATACATTTGTGTCTGTTAGATAAAATTCATCTCAAAATTTGTTTAAAAACATATCAAACTTGTTTTCGCTCGTTAGATACATTTTAAAATAACTCATTGTGAGACAAAAGATGTGTAATGGCCACTCGTGTATTATTCTCTGTATGTCAAATTGTTCCTCATAATCTCGGCAATTAATCTCTCCCCTCAAGTGTTTTCACAGCCAGGTTGACTAGCTGCTGGCAAATTGTTTTTCATCTTTAAAGAAATTTTGATCACTATCAGTGTTTGAAAAATAATTCAACTGTAATGTAAAAGTTTAAGTGTTTTTTTGTTTAACGACACCACAGAAACACACTGATTAATTAATCATCAGCTATTGGATGTCAAACATTTGCTAATTCTGACTCTTTAAGTCATCAGAGGAAACCCGGTACATTTTTTTCAGTTCAGCAAAGGATCTTTTTTTTTATGCACTTTCCCACAGACAAGAAAACAGATATCACAGCCTCTGTCCAGTTGCAGTGCACTGGTTAGAACGAGAAAAAACAAACCCAATCAGCTGAGTGGATTCTGCAATGCATGCACTTCAAATGAGCACTAATTGTAATGTGGTCGTAGAATTATAGTAAATGAAAATCATATAAAAAACTTTTTTTTGGTTGGTATTTGTATTTTAAAGTGATACATGTACATTCCATCATACCATTATTACGCAATTACATGTATAATATCTGTCTGAAACTGACGAACTGTAAAAGCTTAAAGGAACAGTCCAGAGTTTGCAGTCATTTTAAAGATGTTATGGACTTACAGAGACTTTTTAACGATTGTAATTACATATCAAATATATCTTTCTGCATAAACTATTTGTGGCTGTATATTAAATATGTTTCTGATCATTCTAATATTTGTACTATAGGTTAAATTTCATTTTATTTCCTAAAATATTAGTTTTTCATACGTACAACATTATTTGAAGACAAAATCCTGTTTGAGCTTCTTACAAATATTAAGACGACCAGAAACAAATTGAATATACAGACATTGATATTCTAAACAAGAAAATATATTTAATATGTAAGTCAAATCATAGAAATAATTTATTAGTTGGAAACATCTTACAATGCAGCAAACTCAGGAATATCCCTTTAAAGTCAATAAAGAATTGAACTGAAATGTAATGGTAGACATGGAGAAAATGAAGCTAAAACTGACCCACACACATATATATTTAACTTCACACCATTGACTGACTACCGGTAGTTTGCCTAAGATTTTAGTACGTTTTTGTTTTTCGTAACAGAAACCCCCCAGACCTGTGTGAAGCTTACAGTATCAATGTACATTTATTTACATATTAAAATATGTTTGATTTAAGGTTTAACATTAAACTGGGATCAGCCTAGTGGCAGGTTAACTCAGTTTTATGACTTGTGGGTGAGATGGCCAAAACACATGGTCTGATTGAACAGGTTTTTAATGCACAGTCATCTGGAACAAGGCCACACAGTGATTGATATTCCTTGGCCTGTCAGTGGCTACAGATATTCACAGTTTCCTGGATTATTGAGTGCATTACGGTCTATTCCAGTTTTATGACCGTCAACATACCCATGAATCTCATGATTCTCGTTTTAATAGTCCACTTTATTGTTCTGATGGTTATCTACTTCAGATGCTCATATAAAGCACTTAATGAACATCGGCTTATTGTTATAATACAAATACGAAGGCCTTGTGCTTTAAAATATATTATAACATTTGTATTTTAATATATATTATGACCTTTGTGTTTTAAAAATATGCAGTCCAGTGAAAAATGGCCCACCAAGATATTATAAGGCACTTAATGAACTTTTTTTTTTTTTTTTTAACGACGCACTCAACACATTTTAAGTATGGTTATGTCGGACATATGGTTATTGTCGAGAAAAAAATCCAGTGGTAAGCTGACGGGGATCGATCCTAGACCAACCGCGTGTTTTAATATATATTATAACCTTTGTATTTTAAAATAATTTTGTAGTCAAGTGAAAAATAGCCCACCAAGATATAAGGCACTTAATGAAGATGGACATATTGTTATAATGGAAATACTAAGGCCTTGAGTTTTAAAATATACTATAACCATTATGTTTTAAAATATATTATAACATTTGTGTTTTAATATATATTATGACCTTTGTGTTTTAAAAATGTGCAGTCAAGTGAAAAACAGTCCACCAAGATATAAGGCACTAAATGAACATGGACATATTGTTATAATGCAAATACTAAGGCCTTGAGTTTTAAAATACATTATAACCATTGTGTTTTAAAATATGCAGTCAAGTGAAAACAAGTTCACCAAGATAAACATATTTTGGGATTGGCAAGCATTGTTTTTTTTTTATCTTCAGTGGACATGCATGTATGTAGTAACACCCAAATGTATACATTCTGGCCTCGGTGGAGTCGTGGTTAGGCCATCGGTCTACAGGCTGGTAGACACTGGGTTCGGATCCCAGTCGAAGCATGGGATTTTTAATCCAGATACCGACTCCAAACCCTGAGTGAGTGCTCTGCAAGGCTCAATGGGTAGACTGTGTAAACCACATGCACCAACCAGTGATCCATAACTGATTCAACAAAGGCCATGGTTTGTGCTATCCTGCCTGTGGGATGGTGCATATAAAAGATCCCTTATGGCTAATTGAAAACAGTAGCCCATCTGTGTGGTCCTTAACCATATGTCTGACATCATTTAACCATAAATAAATTTAATTTTTTTTTTTTTTGGTTTAATGACACACTCAACACATTATGATTACGGTTATATCGGCGTCGGACATATAGCGATGTCGAGAAAAAAACCCAGTGGTTAGCTGACGGGGAAATTGTTTTGAGTGCATCATTAAATAAAACATTTCTTTCCTTCCTTGAATTAGTGCTTTCATACATTTAAATAATACCACAGAAAGTTTGTTTTGTTTTGTTTAACGACACCAGTAGAGCACATTGATTAATTAATCATCAGCTATTGGATGTCAAACAATTAGTCATTTTGACACAGTCATACAGATGAAACCAGCTACATTTTTCCATAGAACTATGAAATCAGGTTTTATGAAAATATTTCTGTAGGTGGAAATGATTGCTTTTATTTTATTTTTATGTGGGTTGTTCATTTTACACTCGTGTTGGCAGGCACGACTGATTGCTCACTTTAAAACACAAGGCCTAATATATGGCTAACTTACTTCTACTATATGAGTAGGTATATGTTTTTGTTTTTTTTAAAGATTTTTTTATTTTTATTAAGAGCTCAGATTGATAAAAATACAAAATACTATGAAAATTAAAAGTTTGATTTATCCATTTATGATTTACCCCCAAAACATTACAGTTAACCCATATGTTTTTTGGGTACCCTGTTACAACCATGTATAATTAATGGATGGATGGATGGATGGATGGACAGACGGACAGTTACAACCATATATAATTAATGGATGGACGGACAGACGGACGGACGGATGGACAGACAGTTACAACATGTATAATTAATGGATGGACGGACAGATGGATTGACAGAGGACAGATGATGGGATGGGATGGGTGGAACTCCACATGAATATATAACTATAATTCTAATTGTTAAAAGTGACCAGTACATTAAAGTTCAGTTCATTTTCATGTATGAATCTTTTTATTTTACAATTGTTAAAGCCAGGTTTCTTTACGGATTTTGTCCAAGTTAATGTTTTACTGCTTTACATCTTAAACGAAGTAAACTTTTGTAGACTGTTTTTCGCATCCATTATATACCATCTGATATATATGGTAGTCACCATTTTCATATTGCCTATGACTGCCATGTTAAATGTGTAGCCTGTCATATGAAATGTGGTGGAGATTGCCATGTTAAATGTGTAGCCTGTCATATGAAATGTGTAGCCTGTCATATGAAATGTAGTGGAGATAGCCATGTTAAATGTGTAGCCTGTCATATGAAATGTTGTGGAGATAGCCATGTTAAATGTGTAGCCTGTCTTATGAAATGTGGTGGAGATTGACATGTTAAATGTGTAGCCTGTCATATGAAATGTGTAATGACGGCTGGACATTGCCATGTTAAATGTGTAGCCTGTCTTATGAAATGTGTAATGACGGCTGGACATTGCCATGTTAAATGTGTAGCCTGTCTTATGAAATGTGGTGGAGATTGCCATGTTAAATGTGTAACCTGACTTATAAAATGTGGTGGAGATTGTCATGTTAAATGAGAATCCTGTCATATGAAATGTGGTGGAGATTGCCATGTTAAATATCTAGCCTGTCTTATGAAATGTGGTGGAGATTGTCATGTTAAGTGTATAGCCATTGCCATGTTAAAATGTGTAGCCTGTCATATGAAATGTGTATTGACGCATGGACATTGCCATGTTAAATGTGTAACCTGTCTTATGAAATGTTGTTGACCTCTGGATACCCGTTTCAGGTGGTGTACCACATGCTGGAGGGCTTCACGGAGATGGGTGAGGAGAACATCCTAGCTATCGACATCGCCAGCGCCATTGGCTCATTCTTCATCATCGCGCTGGGCGGGACTCTGATTGGCATCGTGTTCGGTATGATCGGGGGATTCATCACCAAGTACACGGAGCACGTCAAGGTCATCGAACCGCTCTTCGTGTTTGTCCTCGGCTACCTCGCGTACCTCTCCGCAGAAATGCTGCACTGGTCCGGCATTCTGGCGTAAGTCGAACAAAGGCAGATCTCTCTTTAAAAATATAAGCAAATACAGTAAAATACTCTTATATCTAATTCTTGCTCTAGCCAGTACATCATGACTGGTATATTAAAGGTCATGGTATGTGCTATCCTGTCTGCAGGATGGTGCATATAAAAGATCCCTTGCTGATAATCGAAAAGAATAGCCCATGAAGTGGTGAAAGCGGGTTTCCTCCATCAATACCTGTGTGGTTCTTAACCATATGTCCGATGCCATATAACCATAAATAAAATGTGTTGAGTGCGTCATTAAATAAAACATTTCCTTCCCTTAATATCTGTGTCGTCCTTAACCATATGTCCGATGCCATATAACCATAAATAAAATGTGTTGAGTGTGTCGTTAATAAAACATTTCCTTATAACGAACTGCAAGGGACCATGTTAGTTTGTTATAGCTATAGTTTGTTGTACACATTTGCATAAGTTGGTTATTAATGTATAGGGAGATAAAACAGGACTTTACAATCAGTTTGTTCTTTGTGATACATGTAGTTTATTCTAAGCATGTTCGTTATAAGTGTACGTTACTGTAATACAAATGTTTCATTTGTTGTGTTTAACTTCATGTTATAGTTCTAACAATTTGCTTATCATTTATCATTTAGCAAATTTGATGCCAATGTTCAACAC
>JAECMU010004707.1:1896-13220 GCA_016106625.1 Dracogyra subfuscus | reverse complement strand
GCTAACGGTGAGAGAGCGTTGATAACTGGCCCTATGTTCGTCTAGCTCCCTTACCGTCAGGGTACTCTGGCTAACGGAGAGAGAGCGTTGATAACTGTCCTATGTTCGTCTAGCTCCCTTACCGTCAGGGTACTCTGGCTAACGGTGAGAGAGCGATGATAACTGTCCTATGTTCGTCTAGCTCCCTTACCGCCAGGGTACTCTGGCTAACGGAGAGAGAGCGTTGATAACTGCCCCTATGTTCGTCTAGCTCCCTTGCCGTCAGGGTACTCTGGCTAACGGTGAGAGAGCGATGATAACTGCCCCTATGTTCGTCTAGCTCCCTTACCGTCAGGGTACTCTGGCTAACGGTGAGAGAGCGATGATAACTGTCCTATGTTCGTCTAGCTCCCTTACCGCCAGGGTACTCTGGCTAACGGAGAGAGAGCGTTGATAACTGCCCCTATGTTCGTCTAGCTCCCTTGCCGTCAGGGTACTCTGGCTAACGGTGAGAGAGCGATGATAACTGCCCCTATGTTAATCTAGCTCCCTTACCGTCAAGGTACTCTGGCTAACGGTGAGAGAGCGATGATAACTGTCCTATGTTCGTCTAGCTCCCTTACCGCCAGGGTACTCTGGCTAACGGTGAGAGAGCGATGATAACTTCCCCTATGTTAATCTAGCTCCCTTACCGTCAGGGTACTCTGGCTAACGGTGAGAGAGCGATGATAACTGTCCTATGTTCGTCTAGCTCCCTTACCGCCAGGGTACTCTGGCTAACGGTGAGAGAGCGATGATAACTGTCCTATGTTCGTCTAGCTCCCTTACCGCCAGGGTACTCTGGCTAACGGAGAGAGAGCGTTGGTTACTGCCCCTATGTTCGTCTAGCTCCCTTACCGTCAGGGTACTCTGGCTAACGGTGAGAGAGCAATGATTACTGCCCCTATGTTCGTCTCGCTCCCTTACCGTCAGGGTACTCTGGCTAACGGTGAGAGAGCGATGATAACAGCCCCTATGTTCGTCTAGCTCCCTTACCGTCAGGGTACTCGGGCTACACCGATCCTTGTTGTACTGATGAGGATTAAAATGCGATGGAATGTCGTGAAAACGATTATTTCTCTCCTTTCCTTTCGCGCAATGTTTGGCAACATATTTCCTCTCTATTATAAAATAATTATTGTTGAAAGCTTCAGAAACACTTTGATAAGTTTAAGTTGTGTGCCAATATTACCACAATGACAAAGAGAATGTTTCGTAAATGTAAATGAAATCGGCTAAACTGCTAAACGGGGTATTGAGTATGACATGAAAATATGCTGCATTTCTTTGATGTCTCCACTGTAATCTTCTGTTGATGGCTCTGGTGTTGTTAACCGGCTCATTACGGGGTATTGACATGCTATAAATCACAGTTCTCAGACATGGCCAATCACATAAGATACGCTCAAGATGAAATTATTAACGGTATTTCTGGTGTAGTGGTTAGACCGGCGGTCTCAATAAGCCTGGTGGGTACTGGTTTTCCGTCTCTGCACCAGTTCCCCGCCCCACCACCCCCGGAAGTCCGTAGTATATAATGTCCCATCTGCGGAACATATACATGTACCCGTGCTTGCTGATGGAAAATACTGTAACGGGTTTTGTATGACAGCTACATGTCAGAAGTAACAAATGTTTGATATCCAACAGCCTGTATACAAACTAATTGTTCTGGCTCTCATCCAGAATGAACTCTGTCCTGTGCTAGTTTTGATTTAGTAATATCGTTTTGGGAGTGGCCGTCCTCTTTGTGGTGGTGCACGAAGGATGTGTTGTTCTCTTATTGACGAGGCATTAGACAGAGATTCAAGGAATCAACCATCTTTTTGTAAAAGAACCATTCGATTCTGCATTTTGCACAGAAACCGGTCTTGTTCGTGGATAACGGTTTTGTCGATTTAATGGCTCATTAGCGAGGAGAAATGCCGCTAAACCAAAAACTATCGCTAACCACCAACAGCTAACATTACTCGCGTCCCTGCCCCCACCACCAAACCTGAACTAACATTCCTCATTGCTGAGATATGTGCCCAGAACATCGTGCTTTAACGTCAATTGGATAACAACAATTAAAATTAGTTTGAAATGAAATGGAATTATTCTCAGACGATATTTGAAACAAGATAGACACACAAGCACGCGTCTATATTAATGCATAGTGCATGCATTTATAAACAGTCAACGGCGGGACGTAGCCAAGTGGTAAAGCGCACAGTTTGGTGCGCAGTCAGTGTGGGATCGATCCCCGTCAGTGGACCCATTGGATTTCTCGTCTCAGCCATTGCACCACGGCTGCTATATCAAACATCGTGGTATGTGTTATCCTGTCTGTGGGATGGTACACATACAAGATCCCTTGCTACTACTGGGGAAAAGTAGAGGATTTCCTCTCAAAGGCTGTCAAAATTACCGAATGTTTGACATCCAATAGCTGATGATTAATAAATCAATGTGCTCTAGTGGTGTCGTTAAGCAAAACAAACTTCTTTATAAACAGTCAGTGAGCCACGCAACACGTGCTTACATCTACTGAAGGTTCCAGCTAGTCTGTTTTGTTAACATTCTCCGAATGTCGCATATATAGTGGGTAAAACCTAGATACCAAACTGTGACAACCGTGGGGCCTTACTCTTAAATGCTAAGCCCAACAATCATGGAAGGAGCATAAATGGTGTTCCAAATCAGTTTCCAGAAGACGGCGTATGATCCATTGCCAAGAGATATGATATCGTGAGCCATGGTGTGATGGAGTGCATGTATGGAGAATAGTAATGTCATTTGTGAAGATCATAACGAATTCTCCGCACTGGAATTCTTACACTTTCTTTTAGATCTTTTCTTACAGGCTATTTCAGTTAGAAGATGTGAAATTAAGCAAGAGCTGGGATGCGGATATATCATTATACAAGTATTAATCATACTTACAAATTGCTTTGCAAAGATAAGGCAGAAAACTAGCGTTCGCGTGTTTCAAGATGATTGCACACACACTTCGCACGTCATTCCTATTATGGACCAAAACGTTCAGTACAAAAGGCTGAGAAATAAATACACGAAGGTGTTTCTATATCCGATAAGAAGGTATCAAAAATAATGTGGTAAGCCGTTTGGTCAAGACTAAGATCAGTTTCACTGAAAACATATTTAAACAAATATGTATTTACAGCCAGTTTAAAAATGTAAACTGTTTAGGTTTTCGTTGTCACTGTATCGAGTGTGTGACGTGCAGTGGGCTATCGTATGTCGTCGTCATTGCCTTATTCATGTCGTCGGTGGAATATTGCGCTACAACCACGAGGAGGTACAAATCAGAAAACTTCAAATGATCATGATCACGGACAGAAACAGAAAATTGTTGGGGGGAGGGTATTCTTTATTGTGTTTTTTGTTGTTGCTGCTGTGTTTCTGTTTGTTGTGTTGTTGTTGTTGTTGTTTTGTTTTTGTTCTAGCGAAGGGTTGGGGTGAACAAAGAGGAAAGGGGCGCATAGACCAATTAAAAAAAGAAGCATACCAATGATTTTATTTTATGAAAGCCTCCTCCTCCCCCCAAAACCAAAGACAAAATTAGAAAGAAATGAAGGGGAAAGAAAGGAGAAGACAACTGAGAATAGTTAGGGGTGATAAGTTCCCTAGTTTCTCGGGATCCTCCCCTGCTGGGCATAACGTTTTAAATTCCGTTTTCAAATATATTTTCCGTGTACGTACTTCGTGAATCCATGATTCTGTGTCCGTGTCGATCGTTTCTACATGATGGATTGGCAATACCCATGCGCGTATGGCCACCCGTGAAGGCAGATTGACAGACATTCAGTTTAAAAGGACACGGTGAGAACAACGGCCAGTGTAGACATCTTATTCATACTGATAATGATGCGTTCGTCCGTATGACGTCATTTCATGTGGGATATCATGCACGGTTCACAGATAACACGGAGACACAAACACGGCAGACACATTATTTAGATAACACACGATTCACGGAAAACGGACAGGAAATGTATTCATATGTTCAAAGGTCTCCGGATCAGATTTGAAAATGTTCTGTTTAGTATCTGACGACGTTGTAATACATTTCACACGACTTGGTTTGAATACATTACCATTTCAAGTGCCCAATAATTGATTTCGTATGATCACATGTGAATAAATTAGTATAGCAAGTACTCTGAAATACATTTTACATGACTACATGGTAATAAATTACAATTTTAAGTCCTTAGAAATACACTTCTCACCTATGAATAAATTACCATTTCATGTCTACAAAAATATATTTTAGTGACTATATCTGAATAAAGTATGGTTTCAAATAAGAAACTAACTTTAGATAAAAACTAAAATCATGTAATACTGCAAGAAGGTTATATAAATGTAACTTTAATATTTTGGTCGTAGAGCACTAACTGGAAAGACCCCTCCCCCATCTAAAAGAAACTCGATTCTACTACCTAGCGCACCTTAGCACCTACCCCTGGACCACGCTCAACCTTAACGCACCTGAAAGAGAGAAGCATGTCCAATAAAGAAAGAAGCTGTCCAACTGAATACTTTGTGAGTTTCTCCCAGACAGATCCTTTGAAGCGGGATCTCGTTAGAAACTCTTGATCAATATCGCAAGCGATCGGACCGACAGAAGGCATGCCCGCTTACGCCAATAAACGCCTGTCGTACTCATGTCAAAGCAAACAAGAAGTGAAAACAATATATGTTTCCAGTCAGCACTATCTCCCGCTGAGACCGCCCATCCATAGTTGTGAGAAAGTGTTCCCTCAATAGTATTCCAAGTCACATTAAGTTCCTCTGTATATATCTCTGTCATATGTTTAGCTATGTACTGATATACTGCAATTCTGACTAATACTAGTAGGATTAAAGAAGAAACCCGCAACACAGTTCCATTAGTACCAAGTGATCTTTTATATGCCACAGAGAGGACACCATACACCGCGGCCTTTGATATGTCAGTCGTGGTGCACTGGCTGCAATGGGAAATAGCTTATATGGGCCCCACATACGGGGATCGATGCCAGATCGACCGCGCATCAAGCGAGTATTTTACCACTGGTCCAAGTCCCGCCAATATCTCGCGCCAAGACCGTCCATCCACAATTGTAAGGAAATGTTCTCTGAATAGCATTCCAAGGCACATCTGTTTCCTCCGTCCATCTCTGCCCTATGTTCAGCTCTGTACTGACATATATACAGCTGAAATATGTCATTAATACAGCAGAAGTTTACATGTTTTTTGTTTAACAACACCAACAGAGCACATTGATTTATTAATCATTGGCTATTGGATGTCAGACATTTGGCAATTCTGAGATATACTAGTAAGATTAGAGAATAAACCTCCCACATAGTTCTATTAGTAGCAACATATTTTTATATGCACTTTCACACAGACAGGACAGCATTTACCACGGCATATAATATACCAGTCGTGGAAGACTGGTGATATCGAAAACAAACAGTCAGAGAATGAGAGGACTGGGGTGTTATAATCCTATGACGGAAGCACTCCAGGCGAGCGCTCTGCCCACTGAACTACAAGATAAAAGGCATAATTATAGAATCGAAATAACAAAATATCAGCAAAGTAATACTATTTGGTGTCTAATAGTGCGTCATTTGTAGAGAGAGAGAGAGAGAGAGAGAGAGAGAGAGAGAGAGAGAGAGAGAGAGAGAGAGAGAGAGANAACACAACCCACAAAATAACCTACGTTTTTATTTTAGGCACGTTCACGGAAACACATTTTCTCCTAGCCTAAAACAATAGTTTTAAAATCTAGTGATATGTCTTTTTTCTCTCAACTTTTGCAAATAATAGCTTGACTACTATTACCATTAATAATAGATTTTGATACCTGAAAACTCAACAAGAAATGCTTGCTACTAAAAACATGTCATTTCTGACGTAACGTGTAAACCTCTGCGTCAAGTAGGAGCATCAGTACTGCCTGGCTAATTTCCTCTCTTGTCATATATAGTGACATCAGAAAGCTAGGAACTTCCGCCTAGATGATCAGTTATGTTTTCATGTCTCCGAAGACATTGGCTGTAGGTGAGTCGTGGTGGTTTTAATGCGGTTTTCACTGGCAGCATAAACATACCGCTGTCAACTACGTCCACAAAGCCACTGATTCTTTATAACAAAGCTGCTCTCCCCTCAAGATACGTGGAAGGAAATTATTGCAGTTTTCCATCATTGTACTTTAAATAATACATCACTAAACGATCGAGTGTTAAATTTAGTAAACCAGGGGAGATGTATCTATCTTCTGTCAGGTGGATTAAATAAAATTATTGATTCGTCTGTGGGAAACGAACTTGGAGCGACAGGTCAACGAACTGCCTTCGTGGGTCAGGAATTCCTTAGGCGCATATTCCATTTGCCCGTAATCCGAATGGGTAAACGCATTCGTAATTCTCAGCAATCCGTTTGTATGCAAATAGGTTGAGTACGCGTATGTGTATCTATGCATAATTAATTACGTAAACGAGTACGTCTTACTGACAAATGAACTTTGCGCCTAAATTACATTGATTATTTATATTGATTATTTCCGTATATTGTAGTATGCTTCCACAATAATGAAGACATTAAGTTACTCTTTATTATATACGACCACAACATTACTCCCTACCCTATTCATACACACACGCACACACACACACACACGCACACACACAGACACGCTAACACATATCTAAAACCATGATTCGTAAATACGGTCCTGTATGAATCGAGGTCCGAATGTGTTGAGAAGAGAAACGCAACTGAGTAGAAATGTATGAAACACGACATGCAGACGTTAGAAAACAACCGGAATGTTTGGCTTAATGACAGCCCAGCCCATTTTAATCTACGACTATTCGGTGTCTAACTTATATGGTAGTTTGAACATTTAGTCGAGGCGTATGAGGATGAAGTTCACTGCAGCCACATAGACTACTCTCCAATAAGCTTCTTCTTTCTTTCATTTTTTCAAATAAAGGTTTTTGTTTAGGTTTTGTTTTGTCTTCTTTTTTTGAGGGAACGGTTCTCATGTTTTCTTAGCTATTAGTAATCATTCTAATAATGGTACAGGTTTTTAAATGGTCTAAATAAACAACTGTTCCGGTCGTGGGTTCTATCTCCTTTGACTGACTCCCACCATATCCACTAGCCCTCAAATAGTTAAAGTCGTTCGGTACAGTGCTGTAGTTTATACCGAGTCTCCACTGGGTTGTCATGCCACGGCTATGGGCAGCCCAAGGAACCCATCTCAGAAACAACTAGGTCCCAGTAACTAGCTAATTTCGGAAAACTAAGTTCCAAAATATATATAGCTGGTGCTCCCTTGTACCTGTCAGTGCGGGCGGTCTCCTTGCCCTCCCTTCCTTCTCACCTTTTCCTGTCCTGGATGGAGGAGCCGGCCAAGGCCGACACCTGTGCCCATGACAGGCGTGCGCAAAAAATGATTGCTTTGAATGTGCACGTTAAACCCTATGACTTGACCAGTTATGTCGTCTGTAGTAAAGTAAATATTAAACATCCCTTAAGCGGCCGGAACGTTTTTGCCATCTCCAAGTCAGGACAACGGGTTTCATTGTAATCGCATGCTAGACACCAAATATGTCGCCTTATCGTTAAACATATCAAAGGCCGTGATATGGGCTATCCTGTCTATTGCATGGTGCATATAAAATGTGGCGACAGCAAGCTTCCTCCCTCAATATCAGTGTGGTCCTTAACCATATGTCCGACGCTATATAACCGTAAAATAAAATGTGTGGAGTGCGTCGTTTAATAAAACATTTCCTTCGTTCGTTAAACAGACATTCTATTCCTTTCCTGTACTTTCCCATAAACAGGACAATAGACACCACGGTTCTTTTTATGCACCAGTTGTCGGGCTCTGGTTGGGACGGGAAAAACAGAAGTAGTTCACCGAGGGCGATTGATCTTGATACTCAGACCACCTCAGGTCAGCGCATTACCACTGAACTACACCCAGGCCGTCGGCTGCCAGGAAGGATTATACAGAACAGATGACTTAGTTTCTTCGTCAAATCTGTAATTCATAGTTGAGCTTTTATGAATGAAAACGTAATGCGCAAGGGAAACAAGATTGCGGTCAATTTGCAACATTCGAGTTTCTTAGGAAGATGTGACGTAATACCTGTCGTCACTGGCTTAGAATTCGATCATCATTAAAACGCTATTGATGTAGAATGCGAGCATCAATCAATGAATGAGCCAATGCTTACACATCAGTTTTTGGGTGTTCAAGCTAATTGAATGGTATTAATAAATAGTTATTTTCCAAAAAGACCATGTTGTCTAAGTATGGGAAAATTGTGTATATTATGTATATCCTGTGAACTATCTTGCCACAGTGGTTATCCCCTGAAAAAAGAAAGAAAGAAATGTTTTATTTAAGAACGCACTCAACACAATTTATTCACGGTTATATGGCGTCAGACATTTTAAAAAATCCAGAGAAGTAATGCAGTTAAAAGAGCATAGATATTCCGCTTTGTCAAGCCCTGCACAGTGAAAGACGAAAGGTAATGAAAGTCTGTTCATTCACGTTAGTTAGCATTTTTATGTACAGAAGTACAGAGAAGTCGTATCAACAAAATGCATATATAGTTGACAACTACATGTATCACATTAAGCAGTCAATAAATTCAGGTTCCAACAATTATCTTTTATGGATTTAGTAATCTTCAGGTTGAAAACATGGTGTTTAAAATATTGCCTACAAAAAAAGGTGGTACAAACCTCTTTTTAATAGTATTGGTGATTTAGGTTTTTTTAAATAATAATTTAATTTGCATTAAAATAAACTAATGAATATATATATATATATATATATATATATATATATATATATATATATATATATATATATATATATTTATTACTCAAAAGAACTAGACTAAAGACAAATGATTTATTTCATGTCTCAAGAACAGAAAACACAAAACAAAAAACCTTTGTTTGGAAACTAGTTTACTACCCAGATGGAGAAAGACATGCGTCCCCAAAAGTGATGTTCACACTTGTAGTAGAAGCGTCAGTAACTGGTGTAGGCACCATTAGCATTCACACATTCTTGACAACGTTGGCGCATGCTGTTAACCAGGCGTTGGAAATAACGTTGAGGAATCGCTTGCCACTCTGCAACTAATTGCTGAGCCAGTTGCTGGAGATTGACGACAGGGACGTGATGTGATCGAACTTGCCGCCCTAATGCATCCTACGCACCTCAGTGGGTAACAAGTCCGGTGAATATCCAGGCCAATCCATGTGCTGACCACCCTGGCACGATGAGGTATTGCGTTGTCGTCCTGGAACCAAGCTCATGGTCCAATCCGCTGCAGAAGTGGAATTACAAAAGGTTGAACAATCTAGCTGACATAACGCTGACTAGTCAAATTTCCATTAATGATATACAGAGAGGTTCTGTGATTTATGGATATGCCCGCCCACACCATTACACTTCCTCATCCAAATGGTAGATGTTGAAAAACGTTAACATCAGCAAATCTTTCTCCTTGACGACGGTAAACACGAGCCTGGCCATCATTGAACTGGAGCAAGTACCGTGACTCATCTGTGAATAATGTTCCACCGGATATGACGTCTGCACCAATCAAGGCGAGCCCTTCTGTGACGGGCAAGTAGCTGTGGTCGGACTACAGGACGCCGCCAGCGCAAACCTTGGTCTCGCAGATGATTTCTAATGGTCTGGTCAGACACAATGTTGGCTGTAGCAGCTCTGAGTTGGTCACGAAGACGCCGTGCGGTCACAAAACGCTGTCACAACACCGTTATCATTAGGAAACGGTTTTTCTCGTGCTGCTATTGATTGTGGTCTTCTAGAACGGGAGCGATTCTAAATAGAATTAGTCGTCCTGAACCTCTGCCAGAGTCTACCGATAACGCTATGGCTTACATTTAGACGGTGAGCCACATATCTTTGAATGTGTCCATCTTGTAGCCATCGAATGGCCCTCCCCTGTCTTGCAAACTGATTGTCGTTGAACCATTTTCACATTTAAAGTGATGTTGAAAGGAAAATGTTCATCCCTTTTGTTGCAAAAATTGGCATAGTTGAATTAGACTCATGCTAAACACGTGCAAATGATGCACGATGTGTAACAGTGGGTGTATCGAGGTAGGTTGACAGGACATCTGGATTAACTTAAAAAGTTTCTAAAGATAAGGGCAATGATTGCACGCCCCTTAATAATGTGATGTCTTTAGTCCAAATGACAACACAAAGGTTAATAAATGGATCCCCCCAAAAAAAATACTTCCAAAAATTATCAACATTTTCTCCGTCACAATAGTGCCCCACGACTGGTATATCAAAGGTCAAATAATGGGCTGTCCTTGGTCATTAACAAGTATGCTAATATAAAACAAAATTAGTTTTGAAGGTAACAATTAACAAACAGGTTCTTGCCTAGTCGACTGTCCCCAGTTCTAATTGTAAAACTGGAAACATAGACAAACAGTAGGTGGCATATTGGTTTTAAAGGTGAGAAAATCCTAAATACCTGCATTCAATAAAGACGGCGATTCAACCTTTGCGTGAGTATATGTGTTAAACAAAATTGACAGTGGCGTGTGACCTTTATACTAATACTAGCTGCCAGTCAAGGACTTTATAATAATAAGTAAATAGGGCCGCAAAGCCCGATTGTCTGCATGGTGAAGATGCTTATTGAGACGTCTGAAGAAGGACATTAAACTGTACACCACAGCGTTCTCAATCATTATCTTGGTAATTACAAGTAATCGATTGACTAGTTTACAAACTGTCACCCCCGGCGCGAACAGATTTGGACAGAGACAAAGTTTGTCCGGTGATTTTCATCCCAGGCCGGTTCATGTCGGGTTACGGGCAGGCCGGACATCAAGGGTTGGCATCCTCGACGCCACTCCATGGAGGCACTGAAATGACCACAGCCGAAATCAAAGGAAAGGAATGTTTGTGTTGGTGCCCCAGAGCATTGTTTTAATCAGCAGCTATTATAGGAAAGGAAAAGGATTGTATCAGTGCCCCTGGGAAGTCTTTCAATTAACCGCTATCATAGGAAAGGAAAGGAATGAAATGTCAGTTAAACGACAACTCAAATTAGTTGGTGTCTAGCATGCGGTTATAATGATACACTTTGTCTCGAGCTGTAGAGTGTAAACCCGCTACAGCCACATAGGCTACTTACACCACACACAGACACACACGCACGCAGAGACACACGCACACAGACACACGCCACACAGACACACACACACACACACACACATACAC
>JAECMU010004678.1:0-21477 GCA_016106625.1 Dracogyra subfuscus | reverse complement strand
TCCCCCACAGCACTGTCCTGATGTTCAGATGAACCAGTATCGACCACAGCAGCAGCAGCAGCAGTCAAACAGCTTCCAATCTACAGAGTCTCGGCCACAGCCTCCTGGCTTTCATTCTGTGGACTTCCGTCTTCCAGTGCAGCATCCAAGTCGTCCTCATCCACCTCAGCAACCTCCTAGACCTTTTGATATGAACCAGCAGAGACCTGGTCCACAGTCCATGGAGAATCATCCTCATCCAGATCAGCAACCACCTAGACATTTTGATATAAACCAACAAAGAGATGGTCCTCAGTCCATGGGTATGAACTGGTCAAACGGTCAAAACAATCCTCCAGGTTATGCTGGGTTTGGTGATTCTGAATCAAGGAATCCTCCACCTCAGTGGAATCAGACTCCAGATGTTTCAAGTCCGAATCATCACAATGAATTTCAGAGTCATGATTCCAGGAGAAATCCGTTTCCACAAGCTCCATGTCAGAATCAACCACATGGTGCTGTGGATACCAGGTTAATGCAAAACTGGAATGATGGTGGCCCAAACTTTGATAGACAATCTGCGTTTGGAGGTAGACCACGTTTTGAAGGTGGACCCATCAACTCAAATGGGCAGATGTCTTCTCAGTTTCAGAATGGTAGACCTCCATATGCTGGAAATAATCACTAAATAAGTCTAGAAGTCTTAACAGTTAACTCGTGCTGAACATTATTTTCTTTTAGCCAGTTTGAGTCTTTAGAGTTGCAGAGTAGTAGACCACTACACACTGGATATAACAGCTAAACAATGTAGTGATGGAAAAACACAGATTTAGACCAAATTTAGTTAACTACTTGTTTATTTATGCCTGTATGAAATATTGAGATGTAATGTGGGATCGGTATCAGTAACACATTTTGAAAATGGAAAATGTCGATCAACACTTTTCTTTTTGGGGATGTACACTTTTAGTGGGGGTGGTCAAAAGAATACGCTTTGTACACTTGTGAAAATGTTGAAAATTATGGACGGCCCCTAACTTCATCATACTGTGATTTTGGGTTGTAATCAGTATTTGCTGTTAATTTCATTAGGAATATACCAAATATGCAATATGATAAACAATTTATGAACATTTTAAGTTTGTGCAACATGTGATCAATGAGACTAGGGTATTCCATACATGTCATCCAACGGACACTAGAAATACAATTGCCTTACTTGATCATAGGTTTTTCCAAATATCTCTAAACTTGTGTAGCATATTTATTTTATGTCTTCTTATTTTGTTCCATGATATATATACATTTGGGAGGACTATAAAAATCTACTCATTTTGACATCGGTTTGTTTTAGCCAGTTTAAGAAATGTGAAATATTCTTTTTCAAAAGAGGTGGAATAGTTTATAAACCAAATACTTTTTTATAGACCGTCTCAGTCTATATGAGTTTGAAGCTGGATAGTATTTATCACGGTGTGGTTCATGTGTAACAAAGGTATTGTTCCTGCAATCATGATTTTGTATACATTTAATCAAGTAAACGATAATTTAAAACTTGAAGAGTCCACCTCTGGTACTGATTCAATTATCTTATTGTGCTTTCAAAGTATAAAACCCCAAATAAAGTTAGAAAAACTATTGTATTGTTATTTTTTGTAAATCATGAAGGTATGGAAATATGTTACAAGTTAATTAGCTATCGAACGGTTGAGAACGAAATAGTATTAAACTAAAACTAAACGACTTACGTTTTGATCATTTCAGTGTTACTTGGATGTGCATACAATACATGTACCAGTTCAATGAGAATTGATATGGATGAATACCAAAGTACAGTATCAATATTTCTTTGAAGGGATTTATAGTAATAATATAAATACTAGTGTGTGTAACCGACAAACATAACTGCTCGTTTCCAATTGCTTCTAAAGTCAGCTGTTTATATATGCTGCATGCAATTTATCCAACAAGATTGAATTACTCTTACTCCCCATAAGATTTTTTTTGTTGGATTAAAATACTTCGATACTCGTTTGATAAACTGCCTGCATACGTACTAAGTACTACTTATTACTCGTATTTTGTTTTAAGCTTTAGGCGAAGACGTTTGGCTCCTCGAAAACACCCACCCAACAAAAAAAAATTAAAACAAAAGTAGAACCCCCCCACCCCACCCGACACACAAACACAGCTATTAAAGTACTAAATAGATGCATGCTTATATACAGTATTGTTTCTAATCTGTTTAACACTGATACTATTCATTATAACCCAAGATACGATGTACTGCTTGCGATAAAGACATTTTATCAGAGACACCTATATTTGTTAGAACGGGTCGACCGATCATTTGTGACGAAGTTTATCATTAACCACGATATACAGCGGGCAGCATGGCCCAGTGGTAGAGTGCCCGCCTGATGCGCGATCGGTCTAGGATCGATCCCCGTCAGCTGACCACTGGGGTTTTTTCTCGACATAACCATATGTCCGACGCCGATATAACCGTAATTAAAATGTGTTGAGTGCGTCGTTAAACAAACCAAAAAAAAAAAAAAAAATTAACCACGATATACGACTTTCCTTTTTATCTCGTTATCTTTTAATTTTACCATCGTAAATCTGCATTATCAAGGCCGCAAGTTCAATAATTCGTTATTTTTACATTTGAATTGTCATAAAACGCTACTCATTAATCTATCTCACAAATAATATTTGAGTAATTGACTCAAGAACATCAAATTTGTAATGTACTGCCACCTGGCGTAAACAAACGTTTTCCCAGAATAGTTTTCGTCCACACCCCTCCCGATTTGTTAGGGATGTGTTGTTTTTATTTGTTTGCTTGTCTGTCTGTTTAACTGACCGCAGACAAGTTGAGGTAGACATTGTGTACAAAGCAACTTGACTGGTTTCCATCGTGTTCTACATCACATCCATTTAACGACGGTAGACGCAGACATTTAACTAGACCCCGCGTGCGCTCAGGTGAGTTCACTCAGCTGTATTGAGCAAACGCTTGATAAACTCTCCTCTTTTTCTTTTCTTTTTGTAGCTACTCGTTAAATCAAATGACCACTCGTGAATGTATTAGTAATCTAAATAGTTTGCTGAACTTGGCCCTTGTTTCACGGGTTTAGACTGTTGGTCATCTTCCAATGCTTTGTATTCTAGTACGTAGTAGAATAACCTATCTGCTTGTAATTGTTAAACTTTGTTTTGTTTAACGACACCACTAGAGCACATTTATTAATCATTGGGTGTCAAACATTTTGTAATTTCGAAATGTAGTCTTTGAGAGAAAACACGCTACAATAAAGCCTACATTGTTATATTAGTAACAAGGGCTATTTTATATGCACCATTCCACATACAGTATAGCACATACCACAGCCTTTGATATACCAGTCGTGTTGCACTGGATGGAGTGAGATAGGTTTTAATTGTGGTCGGCTTGGTTTCCCCATAGTCATGTCTTCCAAGTATGTAACTACACATATTTACAATGTTTAAAAATCAACATTTTAGAAAATACAGGTATAATTCGACATAATAGTCCTATTGAGAGAAAACATTAAAACATATGTTTGGATAAAAGCCGTCATTAAGCCTATGCAACTTCGATAAAACCATAATTTAACTTTGTTTCAACTACATGTTTGTAGTGGCAGTAACTGTCAGAAACTATTTCAAGTATCCATCAGATATTTTTTGTACAAACAATTTAATCTGACGTCTGGAGTAAATAATTCGGCATACACAGTGTTCAGGATGTGTAGAAAATCAACCGTTTGACACTAACATAGTTCCCTGACCTAATTTCGTGTTGCCTGATGCGCGGTCGGTCTAGGATCGATCCCCGTCAGCTAACCACTGGGGTTTTCTCGACATAACCATATGTCCGACGCCGATATAACCGTAATTATAATGTGTTGAGTGCGTCGTTAAACAAAAAAATAACCCCATAATTTCGTGTGTTGCGCCTTCACCATCCAATGCTTAGAGGGGGCAGTATTTAGCTCAGATGACCAGCCTCGGTGGTATTGTGGTTGAGCCATCGGACATACGGCTGGTACGTATAGGGTTCGCAGCCCGGTACCGGCTCTTACCCAGAGTGATTTTTAACGACTCAATGGATAGGTGTAAGACCATCTCCTTTCTCACTAACCTACTGTCCTGGACTTCACCATAGTTTCACATCCAATAGCCGATGTATTTTTCGTGCTGGGGTGTCGTTGAAATTCATTCATTCATTCACTGTCCTGTACAGACATCCCCGATAGCTGAGGTGAGTGCCCAGGCCAGTGTGCTTGAACCTTAATTGGATATAAGCACGAAAATAAGTTGAAATTATATAAAAGCTCAATCGGTTTTGAATAGAACCACCTCGATTGTTTTTTGTCGTTCCAACCAGTGCACCATAACTTGACAAAGGCTGTGGTATGTTTTCCCCTTGTCTGTGTGTGAAAGTGTATATAAAAGATCCCTTGGTTTATTAGGAAAAATGTAGCGGGGTTAATGTGATGACTACTAGTCAGAATTACCAAATTTGTTACATCTAATTGCCGATGGTTAATTAATCAGTGTGCTCTAGTGGTGTCGTTAACCTTTTTTTACCAATGCTTTGAGTGATCAACATTTTGTTCCCTTCGTTTCCAAATCCATGTATCCAGCCCTGAAATTTAAAACAAACTTTTACACCCCCTACACATTTATACTTTCTGACTTAATAAGTTGCATCACAGCCCTAACTACCACTCTGCATTGAAACGATCTGAAAGAACTGTTTGTCGATCAATTGACCTGGTCAAGACGTTGAAAAGACTCATTGACAATTTTGTAAAAAATTACTGTGTGTACAGACAAATAAGGTAAGAAATGAACTAGTGGAATAAAGATGTAATGATAATAGTGATGTACAATGTAGTGCATCATACATGTGTAACCCGGTAGCTCCTCAAGTATTTAACATTTTCTTTTATGTAATAACGACCTATATCTATATGTGATATAAGTCAGCAGTACCATGATACTTTGTATTATAACTTTGTATTATATATGTCTATAACGATAAATCACTCTCCACCATTGTGCACATATCTGTATAATATATGCTATATTGTTTGTATGATACTGATATGTTGTAAAACTTAAGGCAATAAAATAACTTGAACTTGGATATCCTATCCCCTCTACAACCAGGTCCCGGATGGAAATATATGTAGGTCTTTGACGCGCCACTAGCTACTGAAACTACACACGTTGAGAGTTGTTTGTGGAATGGAAAGGGATGGAAATGTTTTATTTAACGACGCACTCAACACGTTTTATTTGTATTTACGGTTATATGGCGTCGAACATATGGTTACGGACCACACAGATATTGAGAGAGGGAAGCCGCTGTTACCACTTCACGAGCTACTATTTTTCGATTAGTAGCAAAGGATCTTTTATATGCACCATCCCACAGACTTGATAGCACATACCACGGCCTTTGATGTCAGTCGTGGTGACTGGTTGGAACGAGAAATAGCCCAATAGGCCCACCGATGGGGAATGGAAACGAATGACATACACGTTAGCACATTCTAAACTACGGCTGTTTGCATTGGCGTATCCAGAGGATGGCCACGGTGTGTGTGTTGGGGTGGGTGGGGGGTGGGGGGGGGGGAGTGCAGCATACTCTCAAATGACGTCTTTGCCCATCAATCGTGCTGCACATTGACCTTCATTACAGTGCTACAGGACCTACTAGGGTTTGGACTTTTAATAATGTCGATGAAGAAACATTATTTTCCCAGAAATATACTCATCGTTTGATTAGTGAGAAAGACACTGTACTACGTGTTTTAATACTTTTATCTCTGAAGTTATCTGACCGACTTCTCAATGAGGTGATACGGGTGGTAGCATATAATAAACACGCTCATACACAAGACATAGCTTTTACGTAGACTGCTGTTTACCGTGGTTGTACACGGATATAAGGAAGATGGGGCTGACAAGTTTGTCGATGACAGCGTTGCTGTTCCTTCTGTCATCCTACTTTCAGGTAGAACACATTGGCATAGTTTGATAATTATGAATTAAATATCTCGTAGGAATTGTACTTGGGTATAAAACATTTTTTTTTTAAATTGCTGTTAATTTGTTTCGTTGGATTTTTTGTTTTCGGGTGTGTTTTTTTCGTTTCCTTTTTTTTTTCTAAATAGAAATGAGCTTTTCTGTATATTCGCATTTTAGAAAGAAAGAAAGAAATGTTTTATTTAACGACGCACTCAACACGTTTTATTTACGGTTATATGGCGTCAGTCATATGGTTAAGGACCACACAGATATTGAGAGAGGAAACCCGCTGTCGCCACTTCATGGGCTACTCTTTCCGATTAGCAGCAAGGGATCTTTTATATGCACCATCCCACAGACAGGATAGCACATACCACGGCCTTTGATATACCAGTCGTGGTGCACTGGCTGTGACGAGAAATAGCTCAATGGGTCGCATGTTAGAGAATCTCTGTACAAATTTAGTTTGTTTAGTTTAAAGCACCACTTCAGCACATTGATTAATTAATCATCGACTATTGACTGTCAAGCGTTTGGTAAGCGGGCAGCATAGCCCAGTGGTACAGTGCCCGCCTGATGCGCGGTCGGTCTAGGATCGATCCCCGTCAGCTAACCACTGGGGTTTTTCTCGACATAACCATATGTCCGACGCCGATATAACCGTAGTTATAATGTGTTGAGTGCGTCGTTAAAAAACAAAGAAAAGAAAAGAAATGTTCAGATTGACAAAATGTTGTTTTTTGTTGTTGTTTTTTTTTTAAATTGTTTTTACAAAACAAATATAAATGCACTAACTTAATAATAGAACATGACTAACTTATAAAGGTAATTACTACTCAAATCTTATACCACAATATATGCCGGTTTATCATCCATTAGAAGGATATATTGCTAGCACTAGCGAAATCTCCCTCGATATTCTCCTACGAGATATCGCTAGTTATAATCTTGATTAGATTTCAAAGAATTGTCACAAATGAAAAGCTTATCAACTCGTGCTGATAAATTATTATATCACAAGACTCTCGAAGAGTATCCTCTATTTTTTCTGTTCTGCGACATAATATATAGTAAGTAGTTATAACCAGTCAAGCTGATGTTTGTAATGTTATGTATTGAAGGTGTGTGATACGACGGAAAGACTTGAGATACAGTTTGTCAAGTACTCCAGACATACAGACTTCGGATGTGAAGGTCTCACTATACAGTGTAATCCAGTGTTTAAGATCTGCTTTAAACATTTAAAGCCATCTGGATGGTAGGTACAGTGATTAAGAGACATTTAAACTAAACCTTTTTAAAATGAAATATTTGCTGTAATTATTACTTCATAGACAGATATATAACCACCTGTATAATTATTATACTTATATTTTGTTCTTTATATATAAAGATATATACAGTTAATTAAAAATATGTTTTAAAATCATTGTGTGTCTTTTTTTGCATATTTTATAATTTATATCGTATTAAACCTCAACTACATTTATGTTTACGCTCTTTCGCTTTCTAAATCGGAAATAGTAACTAAACAGTTTAATCGTTTCGAAACACCATGCGTTTACAGTTTAATCATTCCTTTAACAGGAATATAGATGGTTGCAAAACTACGAAAAGATTTAAGAACAAGATGGATATAACATTTGGGAACGACATCAATGGTATACACAATCCTGTTAGACTTCCGATGACGTCATCAATACCGGTATGTAATCCGACATTAATGAACTACTTTTCTATTGCCTAAATATAGATATATAATTTTAACATTTGATATTCGAGTACTGTAATGAACGAAATAATAACTATGTTTTCCCTGTGTGGAAAGTCCGACTGTGTTCTATTGTGAAGACACACTATTAGGCGCCATTGCACGCACATTTTTAAGGTTCACAATCATAACATAAATTACAATGATAGCAACCGATTGACTGTTGAAAACAAGTAGTTGCTATATAAAATACCCCTTACAACTGATTATAAATTTACTAATGTTTAAAAAGGCAACGTAATCAATGTATTAATTATTGTATATGTGTTTAATATCATCCTGAACGCTCTCTGATGTCATGAAAGAAAACGATGTTGAGGGCATTTTTATGTGTTTATGATTTGTTAACAAAAATCAGCACCAAAGCATATTCGTAATGACAAATGATTTGCAGTCAAGTTAAAGCGGCATTCCCTGGAATATTTAAGCATATAGAACAGAAAATCCGATTACGTTTGGTGCATATATGACGCCGCAGTCATTACTGGTCTCACTACACTGGCATATCTAGATAAAAAATAAAGCGAATATTTTGAAGTGGGACACTTTTGACGGGCTCTCCCGATCTCGGTTTTCATTGGCTTATCGCAAATGTCAAATTCCCCAACAAGAGATCACGTGAGATTTTGCAATTTTTGAACACATTCAACTGTCTTGATTGAGAGGTCGTCTCCAAAACATATTTATATCCATAGTGGTATGGTACAACGCCTTTCCAGAGGTCGGTGGGTGGGGCATTTTTCTTGAAATTTTGACAGAGACTAGCTGTTGGCATACCAATTACGTAACGATCTTGGGGTAGATGAGGGTACTGTGTTCGATTTACGTAACATTTTTTTTCTCAAGAATATAATGTTATTTGTATTCATTACTTACTAAAAAGATGTTTTTTTGAAATGCCCATCGACGGGAATATAAAATACCATGGTATGTGATATACTGTCTGTGGGATGTACATATAAACGACCCTTGCCAAAAAAAAAAAATCCCAACCGTGTAGTAAGTTTCCATGGCGCGTGTGCTGAGATTTCAGACTGTGTTGAGCGAAGTTTATATGGGGCCATGCTTTCCCAAAAAATACATTTCAATTCTTTTAGGCTTGGGCAAGTAAGCATTTTGACCTCCAATACCTTCTCCCTGCACATGCACCCGATTCCTCTATAAGATTATATGTCAAAATTACTAAATGCTAGACATGCAACAGCATATGGAAGGCAGAATAGGATGTGGATTTTTTAACGACGCACACAACACATTTTATTTACAGTTGTATTGCGTCGGATAACTGAATATGCTCTAACTTTGATGTCGTTAAACACACACACACACACACACACACTCTCTCTCTCTCTCTCTCTCTCTCTCTCTCTCTCTCTCTCTCTCTCGATCTCTCTCTCTCTCACACACACACACACACACACACACACACGTTTACTATTTGCAAACGAAAGAATATTTATTTGAATTTGTCGATTTTAACACGTAAAATTAAGAAGTGAAAACGTTCATCGCCTACTTTAGTATATTTTATTAAAAAATACATACATGATTAATTTGCTACTATTATACAAACTAAACTTTGAAAGTTCTACTAACACTTTATAAAATATTAATTCTGAAATAGAAAGGTACGACTGTCGATTATACGTTGTCAAGATCAAACCGGTTTTCACGAAAGTCTCTAGTACCGTATCCTCAACCGAACGTTCTCCGTACAGCGCATGATTTCTCTCTTCTTCTTTTTTTTGAGACGAACCCTACAATTTGAAATCGGCAAACGCACGTGTTAAAGGGACATTACCGAGTTTTCTGCATTGTAAGATGTTTCCGACTAATAAAATATTTCTACGATTAAAATATATTTCTTGTTTAGAATATCAATATCTGTATATTTAATGTATTTCTGGTCGTCTTAATATTTGTAAGAAGCCCAAACTAGATATCGTCTTCAAATAATTTCGTACGTACGAAGTTGTTTTTTTAAAGAAATAAAATGAAAATGAACTTAGTACAAATATTAGAACGATCAGAAACACGTTTAATATAGAGCCACTAATATTGTATGCAGGAAAATATATTTGATATGCAATTACAGTCGTCAAAAAGTCTTTGTTAGTCGATAACATCTTAAAAACTGCAGCAAACTCAGGAATGTCCCTTTAAATGAAACTGACAACAGGCTGTCGTTTGAACTTTGCCGAGCTATGGCGGCGCAGACAACGAATCGAGCATATACTTTTGACGATATCCGTTCATAGCGAACACAAAGGAGTTTTTAAAAAAGTGCATTTGAACTTGTATTTCATATGTCTACATGATGTTAGAATATGGTAACCAGACAATGCAGCTTTAATATATGGTCTTCTAATGTTTGCCAACTTCAGTAAGCCAATATTATTAGTCAAAAGTGCTAATAGTAATCAAAGACTAGCAAAGAACATGGTGTAATATAATTTGATATAAAGATGCGAAATTCCGATACCTGAATGATCCTACAATAAACATTTTGTTTACAAAATAGAAATATTATTGGTCACTTCAGATATATAATACATATTTTCTATTTAGTCGTATTTTATTTAGATTCTACATTTCGAAACAAAACCTAATTTGCTGTATTCTATTGTCAGCTTCGCGCAGCAATGACTGTTCATGTAACACAGGGATCTGGTGGGTTGTTTGGTGGAGTAGGAACCATCCTGGGACAGTACACACTAAATCTCCACGGTAAAGGAAGTAAGACAGGAAGACTGTACACTCTCACTGATGACAGTCATGAAAACTCCAAGTAAGTCTGACAATACAAACAGATGTGGAGTCAGTGCACTGACGTAACCTTAGTTTTAAATGAACTAGTACTGTAGGTTCAGATCCGGTCTGCATATTTTGGACGTTTTATATTTTAGAAACTTGGATATAGATCGACTCACAGTTTCAGGTAGAAGTAACAATCTATATACCACCCACCATAATTTAGTATCCTTTGATGAGGAAAGGAAACAGATATTTGTTTAATGACACAGCTCAGCACACGTTCAACGACGGCCATTTGGTATCTAAAATAAAGTCATGAACACTCCACTCCGACTGATTATTTCTGTACGACAGTTTCTGTTTACTCCAATTTTGCCTACAACCCACGATGCCTATTCCCCGGTATACATTCAATCCAATATCCATATACTCAGTTTGCTTACGGTATAAAAAGTAGGATTCCCACTTAAAAGTGAAACGTTCCATGTGGTTACTGAGTCATTGAAATCCTTAACAAAAACAGGACATTAAATAAAGAAATAACCGATGCAACAATATTTGATTATAAAAGGAATTAGTACTACACAACAAACGTAATTAACTTTTCTGGGAGATTAATTTTACAAGTGTGAATTCATGCTCATTACCTATACATGTATATCCATTTCGTAAGATGCATGTATTAGTCCAATATTCGCACGTAACATTTTTATATATGTTATTAAAGTTAATAAGGGGAGGGACGTAACTCAGTGGTTCAGCGCTCGCTCGATACGCGGTCGGTCTGGGATCGATCCCCGTCGGTGGGCCCATTGGGCTATTTCTCTTCACAGCCAGTGCACCACGAATTGTTATCAAAGGCCGTGGTATGTACTATCCTGTCTGTGGGATGGTGCATATAAAAGATCTCTTGCTGCTAATCGGAAAGAGTAGCCCATGAAGTAGCGACAGCGAGTTTCCTCTCACCATATCTGTGTGGTCCTTAACCATATGTCTGACGCCATATAACCGTAAATAAAATGTGTTGAGTGCGTCGTTAAATAAAACATTTCTTTCTTTTTCTTTCTAAAGTTAATAAATAACATCCATATGGTAACCTGTACTATAATGTCTTGGAATGAATCGTAATCAAACCATTTGGTAAAACTACGTACTTTACAAATGACATTAGACTGTCAATATTTTGTGTTAAATATGAAACACTGGTTAGTAGTGTTTATTGTTGTGTGATGTAATTGTTCCTAAAATATTATTGCGTCGGTTACTTCTTTGTTATTCATCTTATTGTTGATACTTGTATTCAGGCTTTTGGTCTTAAATATTGATAAAATCACATTTTAAGAACAAATAAGGATAAGTATATTGATTATACGATTTAAAATACTACTTAATATTAATGATTTATTATTATACAATAACGTAATATTCAACTTTTGCTATAGTTTCATATTAAAGAATCTTATAGAAAATATGCTTAATAAAACTAAATATTACCAACAAAAGGTTCTGGTAATTAATGTTTCTCTGGTTTATTCTTAAACAAACAATACAGAATCTGCTATATTATTGATGTCTTGTTATCTAGAAGCTTCATTCCATCCCTGATTAGTTGTAATGGTTCGCTGTTTTTTCTCAAACCTAGCCTTGCTTTTTTATATAAGCAAATGGATTAAGACATGGCTACTTTCTGTGGCTTCTTCTAATCTCTTAGTACAAATATGTGATTACAGTACCATATGACTTTCATCTTTATACAATTAAACATCTTTCTGGGATTTACAAATAAGTTATTCTGTTGCAACCAGTACATGATGGCAGAGTTCTATGAAGATAAATTTAAAACTGAGCTATACAATAAGTATGAAGTTTGTAGAAAGATGTTAATTCCAAAAGATGCATATTTCACAATGCTAGAAGATTTTAAAACAGCAGCAGCTGACAGTGGAACAAAGAACAGACATGGATACTATCTGCTATCAAAGTAAGTGTGTTTCAATACATCCAATGCCCATCTACTAGCGATCATTGATATATTCTAATACTACAGTATTAAATTTTATCTGTGATAAATGCACCGTTCTATTGATACTAGTACTTAAAGCTACAATGTTTAAACTGTTTTAATTATCACCTAGTCCTGTTTTGTACTTATGGTAGGTTATTTGTTGCATTTGGTTGAAAAACATATTAAAAATATTATATTAATCACTTTTCTAGATGACGATGAATGTGTGTGTGTCTGTCAAGGTTAATACTGTTTTAATAATTATACAATCTGCCTGTTGTTCCATAACATAGACTTTAGACCTAAAATGTTCCTTGATTACAAATCCAACTGCCGTATCCAATTTACCAACCGTCCTAGAACATACCACTGCATCGTATGCTGCTGATATACACGAATCAGTACCAAGCCTGCCAGGAACCAGTACCAAGTAGCAACTAAATGCGAATTTTAAACTGGGGGGCCAAAGCACATTGTGCCCCCCCCCCCCAGTTTTCGAGTTGGGGGGGGGGGGGGGACTGCCCCGTTTCCGACGCCTATGCATATATAAATATCAATATTTAATGTATTCTATTGGAATATACAGAAACCGTAAATATATTTGAAACTGTATACTAATAGTTATTAACAATGAACTGACTTCACGCTTACGTATTTGTCATCAGTAATTTATTCATGCCACTCGGTAAATACTATAGTCCGTTTGTGTCAAAAGGGAGACAATGAATTGGCGTATAACTCTATAATTAATAATGTAAAAACTTATATTAAAAAAATATGTCTGAGTTGTAGACACACACCAACTTAAAACAAGTATGTATATAAAAACGCTTCTTAACATTACCATCAAATTATATAGATTAAGTCTAATTAGAAGCCAAAATGCTAGAACATATTAAACGTAGAACTGAACGTGATTTACCTTGGCTGATCCACCATTTGTCTTTATATATGTATAAAAATTAGATCTAACCTATGCAATTTGATGGTAATTTGTAAAGAAACCTTTATCATTTCCAATGATTTAAAAAAAAGCTATTTGAGTTGGTGGGTGTTTAAACTTCAGTAATATTTTTAATATAAAATTTAACAGGCAGTTTCCAACTTTTTACCCCCATTACACTTGACAAGGATCTGGTCTCCAGGATTGAGTTTTGGTAAAGGGTGAGCGCGGCGATTGAAGTACTGTCACTGGCGAGTCTTGTAAATACTGTCACGCCCACGCACAATGCAATCATCAATAGTGCGTGGAACAAGAGTTGAAGACATGGACGGCAGGGTTGTTCGGAGTCGCCGACGATAAACAAGCTCTGTTGGGCTCATTCCTAGTGCTGAGATGGATGTTACGCGGTAGATTAACAAAGCGAGGAACATGTCTTCCTGTTTAAGAATCTCTTTGGCAGTTCGTACGGCTCTCCTCTCCGCTTCCCCATTTGCTTGCGGATAGTACGGACTAGTTGTGACGTGTTTGAAATTCCAATCTGTTGCAAATTTCCTGAATTCTGCACTCACAAATTGTCTACCATTGTCTAACACTACAGTTTCTTGGATTCTGTGATGAGCAAAAAAATGTTTCATACTGGTTTCCTTTAAACTCACACATGTCTACACCTATCATCTGAAAAGGACGGTCTGGTAAAGTTGTCGTTAGAAGTGGTTCAGTCTAGTGTGAGTGTTGTTTCTCCAAAAAGAAGCTGCATGTTTCCTGCCACCCTCTCTTGGATCTGCTTGCTGATCTGTGGCCACCACACACTGACTAGCACGCTCAAGACATTTGGTAATACCAAGATGACCATGTGAATATGATCTAGGATTTCCCCTCTCACGAAAAATGGAATAACAATTCTATTCCCCTTAACTAGTATTCCCTCTACAACACGGAGTTTTCCACGTACATCAAACATGTCTCTGGCTGCTAGCGGTACATGATCTTTGTACTTTGGCCAACTGGAGATAGTGTAGTGAAGAGCAGCTTTTAGATCAACATCGTTTTCTGTCTCTGTTCGGATTCTTTCCAAGAATACATCAGAAACCGGCCATAATGATGTGACTGCATTAACATAGGCTACAGCAAGCTGGGTACTAGTTCAACAAAAACAAACGTTACAAAACACAGAAGATATCCAGGGACTTAATATTTGGTATAATATGAAGATATTAAAAAATAATAGACCATTTTTATATAGGAGTTGTATTAACAAAGGAATTATTTTCATTAACGACTTACTTGATGAACAAGGAAACCTTTTTGAATTTGAAACTTTTACCCAAATATATAACATAATTTGTTATATATATATATATTATGCATCGCTAATGAATGCTATAAAATCATTTTTTAAAACATTAAATATTATAAATAATTCATTTACTGCTGATAAATACAAACACAGTAAGTAAATTTTTATACAACATTTTGAACAATAAAATTACACTTCCAAAAGCACCAAAAAATGCAAATAAGGGTCTAACATTTGATCGCTTTAACTGGTAAAAATATATTATGTTTTGCCTTTTAAATATTTAAAAGACACCACTTTGATATAGTTTCAGTATAGACTGTTACACAGAATTATTGGTACAAATACCTTTTTTACATATGATAAACTAGGTAGATTCAGATATATGTACATTTTGTAATAATTTGCCTGAAACTTTGCAACATTTGTTTTACGACTGTGCCAAAGTACGACAGCTTTGGACAGATGTTGAAAATTGGATATTTGACAAAATAGGAGTTCACACTTCACTTAATAAAAATGTAGTTATCTTTGGAATGATATATACTGATTTGGTTAAAACTGTAAACTGGTTAACAATTAATATTAAATATTATATTTACACAATGAAAATGCTTAACAGAGAGTTATGTTTTAATGCTATAAAAGTTATTTTAAAAGGAAAATTGAAATAGAGAAATACATTTATTTAAAAAAATTGCGAGTATGAACATTGTAATGACTGCTGGGGCAAGTGGCTTGACCTTTTTATTTGAAAATCTCTGTCTGCTAACTGTACTATTTTTTTTTCTTATCAGTATTTCTACTCCATCACCCCCCCCCCCACCCCACCCCCCACCCCTCTCCGAAAAAACAACTCTCAAACAAAACAAAACAAAACAAAATTATAAAACCAAAGAAAACAACAAATTCCACTTTTTAATTTATTCATTTATTTATTCTTATTTCGTTCTTTCTCTCTTTTCTCCTCAGATCAAACCTACTGGGGCACGAGTAACAAAATCATTTGGTACATTTAAATCACTAAAAATATATGTGTATTCTCACTGACAACATAGCCGAGAAACTGGATTTCCTTCTTGAAGTATTCACACTTGTTCTTATTTAACTGGAGGCCTACTTCTTTCAGCCTTTCATGAACTCTAGCTACTAGTCTTGTTTTCTTCAGTAGAAGGGATATGCAGCAGGATATCATCAAAATAACAAACCACACCTTCAATTCCTGACAACAGTTCCGTCATGATCCTTTGGAATATTTCAGGCGTGGACGAAATTCCGAATGAAAGAAGACGTTCAAAGAAAAAACAACCAAACAGTGATAAAAGTAGTGAGCTTCGCTGTCGCTGGGTCAACAGGAAGTTGCCAAAATCCTGATACAGCATTTTCGATCCTCGCAGTTGGTGTACTATGTCCTCGAACGTTGCAATTACATACCTTTCCCGTTCCACAGCCTCATTGATTTTCTTCGGATCAACACAAAGCTCCTGATGGCTTGACCCCAGGAACCATTGGAGACGTCCAAAGAGTCGGCTCAGTTATCTCCTCTATTACTTCACCTTCCTTCATTCTCTCCAACTCCTTCTTTACCTTTTCAAGAAGGTGAATTTGTACTCACCGGGCTGTGGTGACACTATATGGAGTAGCACTCTTTCGGAGTTTTATTTTTATTGGCCGACATTTGACTGAGCTAAATGTAACCTCACCGACACGCTTGATAAAACCCATCTTGAAAGCAGTTGTTCTGCTGAGGAGATTATGGCTATCTTCGTTATCGACAACATAAACTACTGCATGCATGTTAAGTTGGGTGTTAAATAGACCACGAACATCCATTTTGTCGCCAGGACTCACGAGTGTTACAGCTGAAGCAGTACGCAGGACAGGTCTACCCAGGACAACCCAAATACTTTGATAACATTGTATCAATCTTAAAACTGATCTTCCTCTCGTATACTTCAAGTTCCACATTCCATGGAGGTTAATCGCTGGCATGCACAGACCCAATACAGAATGACTGACCACTATTTTGTGTCGTTGTGACTGATGTCCTCCACTTTCTTAGTACTTCTGCAAACTCTAGCAAAATGAGACAGTTTACCACACATGTAACACTTTTTCCCTTTTGGTGGACAAGCATCTTTCTTGTGTGAAGTACCACATTTTCCACAAGAATTACCTTTGTCTTCCCATTGCCGTTAGTAACTCGAAGGTCGACGGTCTCTGCCGTGCTGCTTCCTCTGAACAAAATTACCAGAAACGCCTCTGTGCTTCTGTAACTGCTGTTTGACTTCCTCCTCTCTAGCCAATGCCACTGCCGTGTTCTAGTCTAACTCTGCTCATTCTGTCTAGCCAATGTCACTGTCACATCAGGACTGACTGAGGGCCTGAATTAGCCACTACCCAGACACTAAACAAAATTAACAACAAATGGTAAAAACAAAACAATATTTAATTACAAGATCTTCAAATTTACATAATAATGAATGAATCGCGATTCTCTTTTCTTAACAAAACGAATTATAACATCACTTTAATGACTTTAAAGTTAATTGTTTCCAAGTCCAAACAGATACTAAAGAGTCTTATCCAACAGTGGTGGCTTGCAATTGTTCTGCACTAAAGGTAGGTTCACATCAGTCACGATAACAGGATCTCCATGGTTACTTCCGATTTCTCCACCATCCAGTCCTTGCCATTGCCATGACGCTAGCTAGTTGTGGTACACCTCGAGCCCTGCAGGTTAATTAAACTAAAAAACCTATAACAAATGGGTCAACATAAATATCGTACCAATCACCCCGTCGTTGCACCTTATGCGTCAACGAAAACATGACCCCATACACCACAGTCCCCGACTGTCCTTCAAAAGTGCACCCCAATTTGAAATATCACATTTCATTAATAACGGTCTATCCAGACCTATCTCACTGTGCACAAACTCATCAATAGGCTCTCCCGTGGATAACTTATAGTTACCACAAAATAACAACAATCTAACGTCATTACAATAATGAACCTGTAACACTAAATCGGTATATTAGTTCACATTTGTAAACCACCCACAACATATTCCCGAAACCTATTCATTTACAATACTTCATATTCCAGCTCACCAAATATAGAGATTAAACATACAATACATGTATTTAAAAATAATGTACAATATATTCCCAACGTGTATACGACAATACTTCTAATTACTACATGTACATTTTCTAACTTCTGACCATCTTTAAAATACTACAAAATATGCAACGTTATAGTTCTGACTACGTGCAATTAATATAAATATTACGATGTAATTACAAAACCCGTACTTACCCCAGTTGTCCGCACCAGGTTCCAACATCTCTGCACTCACAGCCTGCCGACATGTGAAGCTTGTAGCTAACTCTGGGTCCAACTCCCAGATTACCAAGCGACTGCTGTTTTTGTCAAGTAACAGCACGGACTGCACACACAGTGCATGTAAGGCACGTGCAGATCGATGCTAAACACCAACATAAGATTGGTATTATACTGCGCACAAAAAATATCTGCGCCACTGAGTAAAATATGTACACAAATATATAAATAATCATTTTAGTAAAATTTGGTTGTGACAGTCACTGCCGTGTTCTAGTCTAAATCTGCTCATTCTGTCTAGCCAATGTCACTGCCGTGTTCTAGTCGAATCTGCTCATTCTGTCTAGCCAATGTCACTGCCGTGTTCTAGTCTGAATCTGCTCATTCTGTCTAGTCACTGCCGTGTTCTAGTCTCAATCTGCTCATTCTGTCTAGCCAATGTCACTGCCGTGTTCTAGTCTGAATCTGCTCATTCTGTCTAGCCAATGTCACTGCCGTGTTCTAGTCTGAATCTGCTCATTCAGACGTTTTTCTATTGAATCAAACTGGATATTAATTACATTTTCTTCCTTAGAATATTAATGTGTGTACACCATGTGTTTCTGGTATAGTCGCTTTTAAACATATATTTGTTTTGAAAACGTACGAAATTATTGAAGGCAAAATTCAGTTCGAGTTGCTAATTTGAATGTTTGTGTCTGGTGTTGACCACTTTTGAAATATGCCCCCACAATAAGTTAGAAAACTCACTTTAATTGGTTGTGACACCGCCGCTGCCGTAGCAAGGAGTGGCGTTGGGGACGGCATGGTCATATTTGTACTTATAAACAACAAGAAAAAACCCACTAACTTGTTTGCAGTTATAAAATATAAACTGGGGTAGATTTTGTTTTTACAGAGCTACCAGCTGAAGATTCCGATAGAATTATTTAAAAAAAAGTATATGATAAAACAAAATAATAATTTAATTAATTCTTATTAAATTAACAAAACCACATTTGCGAGATTAAATATTTTAATTCCATAATATTCTAAAATACATCTCAGAGGTCCTAACGTTTCACACACCAACGTTCGTATTTCCAGTAGGTCATATTTTATTTCTTAACACATATTTCGTTTGGCTTGTTATTTCGTTTATGAACATCTACATTATTATTATTATTATTATTATTATTATTATTAATACTATTATTAGCAGGTTTTTTTACCATTCTACTTACTATATGTAGAATTCATACTCTTCTAGCATTTAACTTTTATATTCTAATTAATATTTTGTGTCGCAATGAGTCAGGACACCCCAGCACTGTCAAAATGAGCAGGGGGACAATAAAACAAATAAAACAAACAAGCATTTCTTTCAAGGGTACTAAACGGTGGTGGTGGCATCTGCCCCCTAGTGCTGGAGCAAAGTGTCAAATTTGGTCAAACATAATTGAGATATTCGGGCAAAATATGTTAACCTAAGACAATTTAAACATGTGTTTCCATCATTCTACAAGTAAAATTAGTTGTAATCCGGGCAAAAACCTCTTGGCCCACCTACAAAACTGGCTTTCCGTACACCAATGTGGGCACCAAGACCAAATATAAGTCCAATTTGAGCCTTTTCTTCCTTAGACAAAAATGATAGCATGTCATTATGAGAGTGCAGTCTGTGACAGACTTTTATAGCTTCGAAACCGGTGGTAACCGATCAACTTGCAATGCTTACCGTTTTCATGCAGTTCACACATCATAAAGAAAATGCTTATTTTCAATAATTTAGTAAATGCCTATAAATATATCTCAGGCGCTTTGTTGATCGTTCGCCATGAATATGATGAATAATGGATCTAATTATACAGTGGTGCTAAAAAAAACCCATGTTTTTGAAAAGGTCATCGTGTCGTGGGGAGGGAAAGGGGGGTCGAACCCTCAGAACCTCCGCCTGTATCCACTACTGTTCTATAACAACCCCAACGTTCCTGAATTATAAACTATTGACCAGTTCTATGCACTGCCAACTATTACTATTGCCAATGTATTACATTTTATAAATAAACACTTATTAAATTATGTTTTTACTCAGAAGTTAGCACAATGTGCTTTCAATATTTTAGAATTTTAAATATTTGGAGTGTCTTCATCTTCTTCCTTATATGTATCCCAAAGTTTAGTTATGATTAACTCAATTTACAGTTTTCCAGTTAACCTTAAGCTTGTTTAACCGATAATCACCTAAAGGTATGATGGCCATCGTATCCTAGCCATGGTTTTGGAGTAATATAACTGGCCCATCCTCTCATTATGTATACCAAGTTTCATTTCAGTTGATTCAGCACTTGCAGGAAAACTTTTTTTGGTTGTTTTGTTTTGTTATTGTTTTTTTTTTTTTTTTTTTTGTTATTTTTAAATACATAAAACAATATGTATTTTAAATCCAATACAACCGCCATGTCCTTATTTGTGTACAACTTCACTTGAACACTTATCAGCTTCCAAAATTTTAGACCTCTCTGATTAACGTTTTTAAAAATTATTATTCCACTTAGTATTTAATCCAGTGAGCTCTGACGTGTGCTGCTGGGCTCTGTGCATGTGGTGTCGTGGTTAAGTCATCGAACATAATGTACTGGGTTCGCAACCCGGTACTGACTCCCACCCTGAGCGAGTTTTAACGACTGATTGGGGAACTGTAAGACCATTGCACTTACTTTTCCTTTTACTAACCACTAACCCACTGTCCTAGACAGACATACCACATAGCTGAAGTGTGTGCTAAACACAGCGTGCTTGAACCTTAATTGGATATAAGCACGAAAATAATTTGAAATGAAATGAATGAATGACGTGTGCTAGTTTTCATTTAGTAAACTGGTCTGAGAGCGATAGTCCTCTTTGTGTTCATGAAATCAACCACCATTTTATCAAATAGCCATTGGACTGCACTGTGCACAGGTACGGTCTTGATCGCGGATAACGGTTTTGTTGAGATTGTGAGAAATTGTCAGGAATAAAGATAGAGGAATAAGCGTAAGAATAAAGGACCCAAAATGGCTGTAAACGGCTTTCACTGATTATCGTACATCTGACATAGTTTTATTTTCATGTATAAAATAGTAACAAATAAAAGTGAAAAGAATCAAAACGAAAAACAACACACAAAAATAAAATTAAATAAAAGAAGGCTACTAGACACAACTTAGCAGCTGAGTTATAATGTCTAGGGACTCCTGAAGACATTCACAAAACGTTATGGTATATATTTGGGGCAATATTTACTAAACACGATGTATCACTGACGAAAATGATGGCTGATGCTATTCCATATC
>JAECMU010004677.1:0-11151 GCA_016106625.1 Dracogyra subfuscus | reverse complement strand
AATGTAATGTATCTATAAAAGAGAAAACACTCTCCATTTCCTTTCAACATTACCTGTCCTTAAGAAGTGCACTTCACCCCCACGCAATGTTATGTATCTATAAAAGAGAAAACACTCTCCATTTCCTTTCAACATTACCTGTCCTTAAGAAGTGCACTTCACCCCCACACAATGTAATGTATCTATAAAAGAGAAAACACTCTCCATTTCCTTTCAACATTACCTGTCCTTAACAATTTGTTTTTGTTTTTTTGTTGTGTTTTGTTTAACGATGCACTCAACACATTTGAACTACGGTTATATCGGTGTCGGACATATGGTTATGTTGAGAAAAAAAACCAGTGGTTAGCTGACGGGGATCGATCCTGTCCTCAACAAGTGCAGCATTCAACAGATGGTGGATAATGAGATCCGCAGATGCACCTGTTATCTCCCTAAGACCGGATGGAGTCTGACAAGTGGAAGAATCAGGCCAACCATGGTAAGCCCTCCACCTAGGGATGCTCATCTCAAACCAATGCAGGTGATGTTAGTAACAACAACCAGAAAAAGCGGCATCCATCAGGAATGGCAAGGATGGCTCCTAGAAACACATGGAACAAAAGTCGATAAGTGGAAAGCTGGAACCACTAGGGATGCAGATAACCTCCCAACATTTTGGAGTGTGAATAAAAACAAAGCAACAACATGGTATGGGTGCATGGATCAGAACACTGAACTAAACAATCTGAGTGTTTTCTGTCCAGTACACCAAAGAAATGTTAGTTCAGTTAGGAAACATATGGCAGAGTGCAGTGCAAGGCAAATGTTATCCAGACAAAAGTTCCAGCATCAGTGTATGTTAAAAGTGCAAAGAACAATAGTCTTAGCAAGTCCTCACCTGTTGAGTCAAAGTCAATAGAAACTCAACAACAACGAGGACATCTAGTATTCACCAAATTCATCGCAACCACCACAGGTCGCAGATAATGGAAGCCTCAACATCTTCGGTAGAGACATACTACAAGTAGTAGCTAGAGAAGATGGAGTCCGTCACCCAGAAACAACCAATAGTATGTGCTGAATAGATGTGTTACAGTGCAGGGACATGGTGGTGGCCAGTGCATGCAATTCATGCAGATTGGAAGCTGAAGGTGCAGGCAAAACGGAAGCAGTCATAGACTCATCTGTCTCATAATCCGTGCACAGACAAGGCGATCGGCAGTAGTGGAAGCTGCAGGTGAACCGAACCGTGGACGGCCCTGTCTGGAATCCTTATAAACTTTGGAATCCACTGCAGCCAAAGATTGATGATGACAGTCCATGGTGCCTATGGGAGGCCATGAAGATTGTCGAGACGACTGGATCAAATGGTAAGGCAATGACGGAGTCTTCTCAGGATGTGTACAGGTCTCTGTCCGTTTACTTTGTTCTTCTTTCTTCTACTTGGTAGCGGTCTTCATGATCCAGAAACCTTCAAACTATCACGGGACTACAGTACCGAATGGTAAACCAATGATACAGTCTTCTCGGCTCATTTGGATGACTCAGTCCGCTTGGAATCATCGGTCTGCTTAAAAAACTCAATCCGCTACTTGGTAGAAGAAGCAGTCTTCACTGGAACCTGTTCACTGGAACCTGTAACACCAGACAGCCACTCGGAAGCAGACACTGGAAGGACTGGCCCTCTGTAACTGGATCTGCCCCTGAACCAGAACCTGCAATGGACGATGCGGCTGCCATGGAAGCCATCATCTTCTTCAGCATCGCCAGCAGCAAAGTCTTCAAAATATCTGCCACTGATTCAGTAATAGATGGAGCGCTGGAGCCCAAGTTAGCGACCGACTCAGTCTTCTTTGCACGAGTGGCAAGAACCTTGGAGTAGGCCACAAACTTTTCTGCTGTCAGCCTGGCACACCAGTTACACCACATCTCATCAAGATATGACATACGACAACCAGTATATCCTTTGGCGGTGCAGGAAAGATGAAATACACCCTGCCGGTCCCCGGGCTGTTAGCAACTCGCCCCATAGTGGATCATGGAAACTATCACGACATTGTATAGAACGTCCTCTGGACTCTGCCTTGTGGCACCACACCACCATTTGTCGTGTCATTACTAGTTGTAGCAGCTTGATATAGTCCGGTTTAGGAAATAGGTCCTCATTAGAAAAATAATAATAAACAGAAATATTTAGTTTTCAAAGTTTTCTTTGATGATTACAGGTAGACTGACCTTTGTAGTAATTAAATGACCCAGTATTTGTACATTATTTGGTATTGTCATTACTAAGGAAAAGCATTTGTAAGTGCGTTATGCGGTCAGATGGAAATGGATGCATAATAGCAAAATGAGACGGGGCCCCGACATTTGGATGGATAATGAAAAATGTTTGTGGTCAACCCGTATTGATTTTTTACATGCCAGTCGACAAGTGACTGTAGGTTCAAAAATTGGTAGTCACTTAATCCTTGCGATATCATGCTATTTTTTACACAATTTAATCCGAGGCAATATTAGCATGTAGATCCATTGGAAAATAAATGGTGGTGTGCAACCTTGTGCAGAGATACGATTTTGACTGCGCCATGGTTTTGTCGTTTAGAAGATACGACAACCAGGATAAATCTCATGTGGGTCATCCCCCAACATAAATTTGCAACATCGAGTACAAGCACGCACCACACAAAACAAGCTAACGTCCAACATAATTATTTTCAATCTATGAAATAGAAAAAAACAACAACTGGGAACTGCAAAAAGCCGGTAAACAAAGGACACCATTTTGCTAATGGCGACCACGCATTGTTACCCAGCAAACCACAAGAAATTTTGAATATAGCGACAAGCATAATAAGATAATGGCGGGAACGAATCCACCATAACAATACAAAAGTATCACGAAAAAGTCAAAGTCTGACTAAAAAAAAACAGAGCAAAAGAAAACATGTCTGAACCAGACAGCGAAGAGAAAAAGAAGGAAGTCACATGACCAGAACTACAGGAAGCATACAGTGAAGAATTTTAGGCCATCCCATTAGCTGTTGGGATGTTCGGACCAGACCACTTGCGGGGAGGGGGGGTAAGGTGCACTTATTTGGGACAGGTAATGTTAAAAAGAAATTAATATTTTGCAAAAAATAAGAATTTATTTCAAAAGTAATGATTAGATTTTTGTTTCTTGTTTCCACCTGTTCAGTTCTTCCTCAGTCAGCTCATCTGTTCTTTGTTCCCCTGTAGCCATTGCTAGTTCCTCTTTCAACTGCTGAATTTCACGTTTAAGTTTGGCAAGCATTAGCTTAGGATCAAGCTCTTCATTCAACATGACATCATTCTTGATTAGTGCTACACGCTGAGCAAACCGGCAGGTAGATATAGATTCCTATTTAAAAAATAAAATTAAAATTACCAGTGACACATATCTTCTGATGCTAAAGTAGTTATTAATAATTTCAGACCTTTACATCCTTTTGTATACTAATAACACAGTTTTATTGGCCATAAACATTACTGAAACATATAGGGCCGAATTTACGAAAGGTGTTTATCCCTTAACCGCGTGTAACTACCTAAAACGGTTGTAACTATTTCAGTTACTGAATTTCGAACAGTGTGTAAGTTACACGCGTATAAACAAGCTGACTAACTTAGACGTGTGTGATTAAAATGCATTGTAAAAGTTAAACGCACGAAAGGGGTAGTTTAACTCAAGGTAATCGACACTTTTCTGTAGAAATCTGTGCTGACCAGTGAGAATGGATGCGCTGCGCATGCTTGAAATTGCTCAGGAAGAGATGCAAGAGCACAGAAATCTTATCGAAAGACGAGCATTAAGAATTTTTAAAGCTGCATTGCATACAGTCAAGTTCTAAGTTTAAATACAAGCATAACTGCACTTTTAATTCACTCGCAAGTTGTCGTCATTAACGCATATCGTCATATGCTTACTAACCAGTTAGAACAATGTTCACCATTTTGTAATACCATATGGATTCTAGCAGTCACTTCCTCGCAACCAATTACGTTACCAGCAGACACGCATGGCGACGTTCTAAACCCCGGACTCGTACGCCTTTTATAATGCGTATTGTGGTGTAATTTATACGAAACTAGTTGAACATCCTATATTTTCGTAGTACAGAAGGATTTTTAAAGTGATACTTGAGATATTATAAAAATGCTTAATAAAATGGTTAAGTTGTATTTATACGGATATTACTAACAATAAGACTGTGAAAATGAGTCTTGGTTGTTATTTAGTTTTTGTATTGTTTTTATATGAAGATACTCTTTAAAACTCTAAACATTTTCAGTTGTAGGCAATAATAAAAATTAGCATAACAGTGTGTTTAAAAGTGTGAAATACAGGTAGCAATCAAAAGGTGTACGAGTCCGATGTTTAGAACGTCGCCATGAGTGTTGAAATTGTATGCTATCGTAGTTGTCTGCTAGGAATTCACTGCTCGGTTTTTGTAATGCTACAATAGCTGAACCGTACTATTTTTAGCCCAGTGGGGGCCCGCCAAAAGTGTCCTACTTTCAAAATTCTGGGTTTATTTTTAACTTGGAAAAGCCAGTGTAGTGAAACCAATTCCGACTGCGGCGTCTTATATGCACCAAATGTAATGGGATTTTCTGTTCTATATGCTTAAATAATACAAATATTCAAGACAGTGCCGCTTTAAAGACAGGTGTAATCCTTTAGAAGAATTTACTGACATCAAGTTCGTAAAGCGATACAGAATTTCAAAAGAGACGTTTCGGATTCTATTAGATGATATTAAATTGGACATTGAACAGGCTACAAAAAGGAGTCGTGCACTTCTTCTCTTTGAAGAATGTCGAATTGTTTTTGCTCCAGCTACTCCCTTGGCTTTTGTGTTCATTTGACGCCACAACTCCTTCAAATTTTTTATGGTGCAATTCGGCCTATCGGGAAACTGGGCTACCATTTGCTTCGTTATTATATCCTATGGTAATTTAGGCACGTGAGAACTCTGACATGATGCTGTGAAATGTAAGTGGTAATATACATGAACGACACAAAGTACCACTGTAATTTATTGCAAGGTACAAGTTACACGCGGATAGTAAGCTGCACGCGTTCATCTTTTGATAATAAACGATAAACGCAGGTGTTTAGCCGCACGCGTACAAGTGTGGTTTTGTCCACGTTTAAGAGTTACACGCGTCTAACATAAACGTGCGATGATCACCTTTCGTAAATTCGGTCCATAATGTATGTACCATATTTTAGTTTTTGTAATAGATGCCATCTTCTTTGTGAAAGAAGATAATGATCTGACTGTTTATAAACATTACTTTTTGTATATAACTATATAGACCTAATTTGTAAAAACATGACATTGTGTACTATATTTTCAATAATGTTTGCACATCATGGAGCCCTTCAAAAACATAAAAATAATCAAAAAAAGATTGTAGATTTAATTTCTATCCAATCCTTCAGGGTTTTTTAATTATATTAATAATAAGTGTAAAAAGCCTCACATCAATGCATTTCTTGTCCACAGAGCATGTTGCGATCATTGTGGTCATACAGTTGCCACCAAGACTATCACGCAGTACAGAGGTCATCATGGAATTTCTATATGGTATGTGCTGTCGGTTCTTCTCGGCCAGTGCTATGATCACCTAGTAAATATGCTATATCTCTTAGTAAGGTGTAAAGAAAAACACAAACTCTAAGACATAATGAACTGAATGTTAAAAGATGTTTCCGAATGGATTGCACGGAGGCTTGAAGGCAGTTTTTTCTATCCATTACCCATAAAATAAAACATTATTTAATTAAATATATAAAAGCCAGCCTCTATGGTGTAGTGGTTAAGCTAGTAGATAATGGGTTTGTATCCCACCTGAGCTGATATTGAGATAGCTCAACTGACAACAAGTGTGGAGTGTGGCCTGTCAAGTAGTCTCAAATCAACTCATTATCAGTAGCTATATGTTTGTGATATTCTAACACAAAATATCTTTTTCTCGGTGTTATAAATTTGTAGTGTCTTTAAACCTTAAATATGAAGGCTAAACAAAACACCCTGCAGCAGACCAACCAGGCATTCAGTAATAATGACAGTGCCTCCTGCCTCCCCAACCAACAAGTATACAAGTCAAGTCCAACTACTGAAAGTATTCAAACCAGTGATGTGAGTGCAGAAAAACATAGGAATATATCACATACACCCATGCTTACCTAAGTTGACACTTTAGAAAAATCCCCAGACTACATGCCATTTCTGTGATGAGATAAAGGCCTTGCATCTACACTTTAAAGTTCTATACTCCTGAGCCGAGAGGTAAACGCAGTTTTTGTCAAGTATTATATAAAACAAAATGTCTGATAAACTAACATTTGATTCATTTAATTCTCCAATACCTTTTCATCTTCAATATTGAACCATTTTTCAGAAAGGATCTATCAGTTATTTAAGAATTGACTGCAATTATTTTTTGGTTCATGCAAGTATGAACCTAAATGATTATCCCGTAAGTAAGTTAGAGGAATGAAGTTTCCAACATGATTTCTTTTGCCACTGACCGAGTAAATATGGTTGCCTGAATAATCTGGCTTGTTCCACAAAAGTAGTGCGAGTCGGTGGAGAGGGGGAGGGTAGTACATGTAAGTGTGGCTTAATTTTTTTCTTTTCGGTTCATTGAGATATAAACAAAAAGAAGTAAACACTTCTGGACCAATCAGACTGCCATAAAATGTATAGATGCAAACAAAATTTCATTATTCGCCAGTTAAGACAAAAAATTAATATGACATTTTCTGTTCTATCAAAATGTGCTGAACAGATATTTCTATCATAAATCTAAACAGTAACTGTTATAATTACTGTATATTTAAAAAAATCTCAATTCAAATATGTTACCTGCTCCAAATAGTGTAAGGAAAGATTGATATATTTGGCCTCAGTAAGAAGTATGCCATTAACCCCCGATTTAGCCACTCTCTCAGACCTAAAAGTTGAAAGTAAATAAAATAATTAATAATAAATAAATCCATGAAGATGAATTAAATACATTGCTATACAGCTAACAATTTCACACAGATAAATCAAATCAACTTGTCAAACTTTGATAACTCTAACTGGAAGGGGATGATGAAATACATGTAGTTAAGAGTTTTAGAAATTTGTATAAAAGGCAATACAAAATTGGCAGTTCACCCCATCCCCAGTTACTGCATCTTCTGGCGGCCATGGTACATTACCTTTGTCTACACTATAAAACTAAGTAAAAATAAAGTAAAAGGTGTAACTCAGATGAATTTGAAATAATTAAATTCTATAGTATTTATTGACAGAAGAGAAAAAGTGCTATATTGAAAGCTGGCAGAACATAACTACCAAATTAAAACAATGAATTCCAAATTGCACTAAGTACTCTTTTATTTCACAAATAGAAAATGCAAAATAGTTCAAAATAGTTTGATACGATCAATCATTTGAGAGCAAAACCAAACAATGTTAACAATTATTACTACAGTTTTTACAGTTCTTCGGTGGTTACCAAAGTTTGTAACTACCTGTATGTATTAGGCAACAAAACACAAACACATATACTGAACAAAATAAGAAACTTCCGCTAACTTTGCTTGAATATAACTTGATGAAAACAAACCAGGGGAATAATTGTTATATATGCATTTAAAAAGTGTTCCATGATGCATCGTTTGGTGCAAAAATCATGGCCATAGGTTAACAGGAACTGGGAGAAATTTTGAACGTGTGGTAGGGGTTAAAAAAAAAAAAACCATTTAATAACGGGTATGACCACCTCTTGAACTGAACACTGCAGTGCATCGCAAGTGCATAGAATTGACTAAAGTGTTGATTTCTGCCTGTGGAATATTGTTCCATTCCTGAATGTGCGCTTGACGAAGTTCGTTGACGTTAGCGGTGGGTTGGGACGACACCTCAATCGTCTGTCCAGACTATCCCAGACATGCTCGATGGGGTTGAAATCAGGACTTTTAACGGGCCAGTCATCACTGACACCCACACTTTGCTTAGCTGATAATTTATTCTTCTTTAAAATATTACCAGCAACAATAGCTTGATCAATCTTTTAAATTCAATATCTATGTTGGACCATAATATTACTTCAAGAAATAGAGGTTTTAGAAGTTTGCGAATTGAAGTCTGTACAAGTTTATACAGCAAAATCAGCTGGGAACATTGCTTCAGTTTGAGAGATTGAAGTTTTCGAGAGATCAAAGTCTGACTGTATTTCAACATTTAATCACATCATGCTCAGAAATCAACTCATTTGGACATGAATAACTTGCATTTTAAAAACAAAATATTTAATTTTGTCTGTATATGACATAAAACTAATTACAATGTATGAAGATGTTACAAGACGTTTTGTAATTTTAATTTTTTAATATAGTTTGCCTATCTATTGTAAAACGGGTATTATTCGTGAATGAGTAATTTTCGCGTATTTCGCGTTTTTAATTTTTCCGCGAAAATTACAAAAAACCCACAAAAAACAACAACAGTTTAGCAATTTTGGCATGCTGTTCTGCATCATACAGTTTATATTTACCGTGTTTTTGTTTACGATTTGTAGAAGTGTTTAATTTATCACCAGCATCATTGGCGGCCTGTGTTGATTGAACTTCTTCGATCGTTAAACACACTGAAAGGTTAGGTAAATCAACAGTTTCAGGTTTGTCCGCGCTTTCTTTAATCACTGCATAACTGAACCTGTCATAGTGATGTTTTTGTGAAGAATGATAAATGAAGTTGATATTTGGAACAAACATTCTTACTGGTATTGTTAAGCTGTGAATAAACATTTAGAAATTAGTATAATGAGCCATTTTGAATTGGCCAATCAAAATAAGGGACACAAATGGTTTTGTAAATTGCCGGAAAAAACATCATCGACAAGTGACAAAAACAAAAGAGGTGAGACGTTTTTGACAACCGGTGTTTAAACATTAAAACAAGATTACTAGTACAAGTGTTTGTCTTTATTTCATACTTTCTGGAGAGGTGACTGAACCACATGTGGATTAATTTCATTAATTGTATACAAAGTGTGGTCGCCGCTGGACATGTAGCTGCAGTACTTGGAAGAACTCGGAAAGAAATAATATTACGTATACTTACACTGACCACTCATGTATCGAGTTAATGTTATGTACCAAAGTATAGTTTTGTACGTGTTAGTAATTTAAAAAACAAACAAACAAAAAAGAAAAAAACCAAAATCATGACACCGTGGAAATTAAAAACCGTGAACTGCCTGCTTTTTTGATATCGTGAAATTAATACCCGTTTTACAGTATATATTATATTTTACTCTATAAATAAAACTTTCTAGTTGATCACAACTAGCTAGTAAATAAAATGAGCAATCTGTTTTGCATATACCAACCCTGCCAAATCCACAAGGTGAAGTTTTGCTCGCTTTATTGTGGCTGATCCCATCTCACGTGCAGTCAAGTGAATTGTGAAAATACAGTGAGATCGCGTGGAAGCCTGATTCATCGGAGTCTGCGAACAAATGTGACATGCAAAATGGTAAGTGCATACAACGAACAAACAGTGAACACAAAAACAGGGACATAATACACACAAAATATGGCAAGCAGATTATTCAAGAAAAGCTTTAAATATTTTGTTTTATAATATATTGTATAACCAAAACGTTTCGTGGTTTTTCATTTTTGTGGGTTTCGAGAGGAAGTGGTGAGCCTTGAAAATTTAAAACCTTGAAAATATCAACAAATTCTATCATTTTGTTGTTGTTGTTGTTGTTGTTTTGTTTAATGATGCACTCAACACATTTTAATTACGGTTATATCGGCATCGGACATACGGTTATGTCGAGAAAAAAACCCAGTGGTTAGCTGACAGGGATCGATCCTAGACCGACCGCACATCAGGTGGGCACTGTACCACTGGGCTATGCTGCCCGCTCAAATTCCATCAAAAATATTCATTGTGATCATGCTATATATATATATATATATATATATATATATATATATATATACATGTGTATATATATATATATATATATATATATATACACACAGTGAAACCTGTCTAAACTGGATGACGTCGGTGACCTAATATTTATCCGGTTTAGACAGGATCCGGTGTTTAGAGGGTCGTGTTTTTATAAAACAGAGTTATTGCCCGTGACGTGCAATTTGCAACGAATTACCCGAAAATGATTTGACTGATCCAATAAACCTGTTTTGTAACGTACAGTTATATAATCATTTATTTAGTTAATGATAACAGGGTTTTATGACCTATGTTGCTAGACTCCGAATATCGGCACCATTCCCCAAGGCTATGTCGGGTTTTTTCTCCCAATTTGGAGTTTAGAAAAATCCCAATATGAATGCTAAAACTTCCCAATTTGTATTTGTTTCCTTTTAATATTCTTGAAGCTCTTTTCTATTGCTTTTTATTAAATCATTGATCGCTTTCGATAAGAATAAACAACAATCAATATTTTTGTGGCTTTTAAAATAATTTAACAAGATTCTGAAGGGGAACACAAAATTCCCAATTATTTTATAAAACGACGCAAAAATTCCCAAGTTGAAAGCCATGGGAGTCAAGCCATATTTCAGAAATAAAACCCTGGATAACATTGTGCTGCAATATTTACTAATTATTAATGCATTGTTTGTTTCCACAAGTTTCTTTTGCCATGGATCTAGAACTTTCTTTTGTAAATTCTCTTAGCTAAAAACGAACATGTCCGAGAATTGCCGAATGAATCTGAATGTGGTAAAGGGAACAAGGGCTAATCATCTCGCCGTATTCCTATTTTGTTATATATATATATATATATATATATATATATATATATATATATATTTATGAACTAACTTTAAACAAAACAAAACAAGTTTCAGTATAATTTAGGTTTTTTTTAATTGAAACCTTCCATGAAACCTTGCATGATTTTCACCGAAAACATGGACCCGATCAATGTTTAAAAAACGAGTTCACAGTTTGTTGTTTTGCTTCCGATTTGCTTTTGAAGACAATCTTCATAGACATTGATTCAAGTTTCAGAATGTGATCTAAATAGCGTTCATCTTTTGCAAGAGCAATATTTGTAAGTGACCCGTGACGTAAGACTGGATGTTGGTCAGTGGAAATT